>JAWNMF010000467.1:0-71525 GCA_035044305.1 Drosophila nigritarsus | reverse complement strand
ATTATAATCAACGCTTAATTTTTTTAAAAATTGACTGTGTTTTGTGTGGCGTTGTGTCAATGTTTTCCAAAATATGAACTTTTTCAATGGGTGAATGTAACATTTACACACCTTTTCTAACTATGTTTTGTTACCACAGTGGTATGTAAATAGTTTTTATTTTCTTTTGTTACTTTTATACATTTGTTTTGTTTAATTGTTATGCATAATCTTTGGTTAAGATATACTCATTTTTAGATTTTTTAGTTAATTTAGGATTAATGTGGTCTGATGCGCTTAAAAACGTTTTGTTTAAAAATATTAGGGCAAACAGATACAATTTTGATCAAGCAGCGTCATTGTATCAAAATGAAGGTATCATAAATTATTAAAGTGACATTCTTGGGAAATTAAAGTTATAATTAATTTTTTTTCAGGGATAAATGATGAAAGTGCTACGGCAAGTGATCAAGACGAAATTTATAGGTTACATCAAAATCATGAACTTGTTAATTTCACTGAAGAATTGTCTACCAATAATCAAAGCGCTTTTGATGTTCAAAAACTTGCAGGTAAAATTATTCATATTTCTTAATTTAGCATTGTAATGATTAGTATAATAATGTATAACCGTGTTTAATTGATTTTTATTAAGGGAATTACGAAAAGTTATTAATTGAAGTTGGAGTGGATTGTTTTCTCTTACACTTATCAAAAAATGCCATAGTTAAAAAAATTAAAGTTGATACTCTTCGGTTTGGACTCTCAACAGTTAGTGTAAATGAAGTTCTCAATTAAATTTCTGCTTTAAGCAGCAAAGTTGTTACATGTTGCATTATACTATGTTCAAACTGTGGAAGCGAGATAAAAACTAATTCATCTTTGTGTGCTATATGTAAAAGGTAACAATAAGATTAATTTCTAAAAACATATAAATTATTTTAGAAAAGCTGGGAAACTGAATAGAGCAATAGTTATTACAATGGCAAATTTAGAACGGCAATTGCATCATGTGCTTAAAAAAAATTTTCAATCTATTATTGATTCATGCAACCCAATAGAAAATGATCGTTCGGATTTATTTATGTTTCCATCAAGCCAAAGTGTTCTCACTAATAACGAAATTTTGCTTAATCTAATTGTTTCTACTGACGGAGTTTCACCGAAACAAAATTTCAGGCAATGATTTTATTGAAATTAAAAACTGTTAAAAAGTGTTTTTTTTCTCCTTCTTAGTTGTAAAAAATGTTTCGTAAAGTGAAAATGAACTAGCTGCCTAGTTTTTTGCCCAATAATAAAATCATAAACTTATGCGCTTTTTTAAATTAGCTGTTTGGAACAAACGTCAACAAATATACTGTTGCTTTAAAGCCCAGGAAGGGATATAACACTATTGATCAGGCTGTAAAAAACAACTTTATTGGTAAGATTCACCTTAATTAAATTAAAGGAGTTTTTAATTGGTTTGTTGTATTTATAGAATTATTATTTGATGGTTATAATTTAAACGTAAGTTCGACAGTTAAAAATGATAAAGACGATTTGTTGCGAGAATATCTTTTAAATGAGATTTCTAAAACGGCAAAGATTTTTTTGTAAGAGTTTCGATAATTAAACTTTGTTTAAGTTTCAATATCTTATTTAGCTCAAATGTTAGACGCTCTTCATCGCGTAACGAAGCGAAGCAGCTTATTCAATATAGTAAGAATGATTCTCTTACAACTGCTCAAAAGAAAAAGTATACATCAATTTCAAGCGATGAAGATGACTATTAGAAACGTTTGCAATGTTTAAATATTGTTATAAACGTTTAACTGTTAAACTTGCATTATTGAGCATTAAAAAATTTTAAACTAAACCAAACACAGAAAGATTACAACTTGCATTTTTTTAATTGAAAAAAAATACAAGTCATAATCGTAGATTATTCGTAAATAAAAAAAGCAAAAGAAAAATTAATCGTTGATTATTCGTAAATAAAGCAGGGAGACGCTTATTCGTGATTCGTCGTAGATTATATGTTGATTGCAATTGATTACTTGCAAAACGTTGATTATAGTGTTATTATTCGTGATTTTAATAACCTGTATTCAAAAGTATAAAACAAAAAAAAAGAAGCAATTTTTGGGTTATTATCGCAAAAAAAAACCCAAAAAAAATTTTTGATATAAAAATTAATTAAGCATGTATTTTGTTATATTATAAAACTCCGAAAAATACAGAGGAATAATTAGACACACACAGATGGATCAACAAGATAACAGAATAAAACAACAATAAATTTGTAGAATTAAATTATACTTTTGAAAGTCTTTCTTTTCAACCAAAAATATTTACAAACAGTTAAAATGTTACGTTTTTCGACGAATACGAAACACAGTTGGACGGCCCTACAGAGGATGAATCACTTTTTTTTTTTGCGCAACAATTTCTGAAATTACTTTTTGCAAATATTAAAATTTAGTCTCATTTCAAACAGTCGATTTTGGGGTTAACAGAATTGGGGTTGAAGTTGAAAACGGTATGGAGAAAAATTGATTCTAACTAAGCCAACCCTCAAACCCCCTCAATAGATTTTAAAAAACTGAACTTTGACTCTAAAATAAATGCTAACTTAGGGCATTAATTACAAAAAATTAGCTTGTAATACTTTAACACTTTTCGTTATTTCAAGTCCTCTCGTTTCAATTAGTGTTGGGTAAAGGTTCCGTAACCCTCCCAATTTTCAATGCTATTATAATATTCTGTCTGACGTTAGACAAGGAAAAATATAATCCAATATTGAGAGGTTTACGGAGCCATTACTCACGCAAAACTAAACTTTAAGCAAGTCCTTAAAATATCTAAATTTAACTAATTTGCAGTTTAAAAGACCGCTTATTTCTTACTCTATTTCACTCCACGTCGTAGAATGATATTCTCATACAAAAGGACATTAATATTCTAAATTTGACTTAAGGGCTCGTTAACGTCACATTAACGCAATGTAAATCATTATCTGAGTTTGGGTTAGTTTGCAGTCGTTAATAAATAAAAATTTTGTTCACCGGCCATTCAGACATTTTTATGGTTTATTCCTTAAAATTTAGCAAATTTTATTGATTATAAGCAGGCTTTTTTCTAGACCTAGATCACCAAACCTAAAAAACTGCAAAGCTTTAAAACATGGCCAAATATTTTGTACATAAACATATCGCATGAAATTTTTTGCTTTTAATTTAACATTTGTCCGGTTGATGACCATAAAAAACAGAATACAATAAAGCCCTCCTTTTATTAAGCCCCCTAAAATAACCTCTTTGAAACAAAATCATCCCAATAAGTTTAATTAGAGAAGATGCGGTAAACCCATCAAAATAAAAGTCAATTAGTAAACGTAAGTGCATCCAGCAAACTTTTTGGCTGTTAAAAAAATAGTTTTTGCAGAAATACTTTGCATCTTAAAAACGTATGCACAATACTATTAATGAATAGAAAATAACTTTAAAACTCTGCAATATTCCTTTTTTTTAAAAACTACTTAACACTACTGGTAAAAATTAATTAAAACTTACGCCTAAAACCGATTGCTTTTTAGGCAAACCCAACTGTTGGCGCTGGTTGTGCTTCATGCGCCTGATCAGTTGCGCTTTCGCTGGACCTTCGGGCATGGAATAAATTTCAGCCATTAACTTTGCTAACTCCATGTCGGTGGTCGAGTGGGAAGGCGTCGACCTCTGGCTGAACGTTTCACTCATTACAAGTTCCGGATCATCGTCGACTGTTGGCTACAAAAATTGTTAAATAAAATATAATATTGTAGGCGTTGTTATTTCATTTCATAGAAAAAGCAGAAGCGGCAATTAATATTAAAAGATAAAACTTTATTAAAATTTTACGAAGTTTGCTTTAAGCCTTAAAGAATTGGAAAAATTGATAAGGTTCAGATCAAATCAAATAAAAACAAGCCAACTTGACTGAATTTAGGCACAAAAGCTGACCATTTTAAACCATAAACAACAGAAAACTCTTAAAACAATTATTCCTGATCCAGCACTTTCCCATTACTGTAAGACAAAAATGCAGAAAAAAATAACCGATGCGCACTCTCGGAACGTATCGTCGACGACGTGCTTTTCGAGGCTGGACTCCAACGTCGTTATTAATTCGTCCGGTAAATAAAATAGTTCGTCCGAATTTTCCAACAAAAGTGGAAACAATTTACAAAGGCTTTCGACGTCACTCTTAATCGCTTCCATTGAATCACAATCCTAAAAATTCAAATGAGCTCAAATGACAATTTAGGATTTTTACGCGCCGTAAAACTAATTCCAAATGCATGATTCTGGTTTTCAAATTACATTCCTTGATATTGCCGTGGCGTGTCACCTTGAAAAACCAATCTTATGCATATTGCCATAATAGAATTAAGAAATATATGTTACAAAATATAACAAAAGTATAAAAAAATGTAGAATTGGAATTAGGGACCACAATTTACAACTCGATGAACATTTGTTTCTCAAATAGTAGAATGATACCAAAAATGCATAATATATATATTATGTAGGCCAATTTTCACTATGCACAAGCTGTAATTACTCATTCCAATTCAAAAAAGGGATTCAAAATTAGAGAACGCAACACAAACATTTTACGCCGGTAGAGTAATTATCAAATTTAATTTCAATATGCTTATTAAATATTAAATTTTGGTTTTATTATTACACGTCTGATTGGTCGAATGCTACGGGTACATCATTTTTTTTATTTTGCGTGCAATGCATAACACAAAACTCATGACTTTGAAATTAACCACTTTAGACGTAAAAAGATTATTATGTTAAAAATAGGCGCTAAAAAGTGTAACCGTATGATGATAGACTAAAGCACTGTTTATTACACAAATAAATTTTAAAAAAAATTTAAAAATAGGTCTAAAATTTAGCTGAAATTACCCTTGCAGTTAACTATAAAAAAAATTAACTGTCAGCGGCATATGTTTGCTTTTATTTTCCGGCATAAAAAATTAGTGTTTTCTTGGCAAAAAAAAATTTTCAAAGCAAAATTTAAAATTTGATAAAAATATTTAAGGACGTGAAAATGAAAATAACACAACCTCTAAAACCGGAAAAATAGCAGACGCAAACATTAGCGCAACATTTTCAATGCTCATCTTGTTAGCTTCAACATACGACACAACATCGTTTAAGTGAGCCAATAACTTCTTCAAACAAATTTTTGACGACTCCGGAATGAAATAAACGAGAATTTTAAGTGCTTTTAATGCGTTTTCGTCGCTTAGTTTTCCTCTGGTCACAGATACTAAAAAGAATTTAAAATTAAAAGGAAAAAAAAGAGTTTTAATTAGTGGTAATTTATTAAAACAGAGCAGGACACTTGATCGACGCTATTCGAAAATATAAGCAAAAAAATGTGCAACATATACACACGACGTTCAGCCTACAATGGAAGAGCCACTTCTTCATTTGTAAAATGCACCTTGGGAAGTCAGCTTGTAGTTCTGGCTAATTATTTGTATACCATATACTTTCTAAAAATTAAAGATTTTTTGCTTCTCCCACTTAAAGTGGATCAAAAAATTGTCCCACAGATGTTCCACACCGTAATGAATAAAATAACACCACACTCGATATTTATGGTACAAATTAAAATTTAACGGCTAAATTAACATTCCAAAACGCTTAAATTTGAAGCAAGTTTATGATTTCCAATTTACAAAAGTTGTTATAGCAAAATATAAATAACAAATTGCACAAAAAACTTTACCGGCAATGTCGGCGAGTGCCGCTCGCTGACAATATGGAAAAAGTGGGTCGGGCAGTTTTCGCAGCAAAAGTCGAAGACATCCGGCTTTGTCCTCCGCCGACAATTCCTGGATCATCAAATTCTTCTAAAAGCAAAAATTTAGAAATACAAAAAACTGCATTATATAAAACTTTGCACCAATTCGACGCCGGTCGCGTGCTCGAGAATTTGCAATGCCTTATGTTGTTGGGCTAGTGAGCCATTGATTCTATGCAGTCCGCAAACAAGAAAGTCTAAACATAAAATAATTAAAATATGCAGGTGCTAGAAATATAAATCAATTTCAAAACTGTAAGAGGATTTTGCTTCAGAGGACTATTTGCCGCCGGACTCAAAAAACTCAACAAAAAAAAGCTATTTTAAATCCTTTTTTCCAATTTCAATAGAATTTAATTAATAAATGAAAATATAACATAGAAAAATTTGATAAAGCTGATCATTCTCGGTGTTCTCCAGGATAGGCTTTTTGTGGGTGAGAGAACAATAGCAGTTTGAATAGCAAAGATATGCTTAATTGTGAACCTAACAAAAATATTTGATTATTGATGCAATTATATCATTCCGTAGACTTGGATATGCATAAAAAAATATCATTTGTATGTCTTATGAGTGACGTTTGAGCTATAAATTAAACACCTCACCATGAGCTATTACAACAAAAAAAAGCCTACAGAAAAGTCATTGATGTTGCATTCACTCAAATAATGCTTATAATCAACATATTACATTTTTTCTTTTCGTCTTTATGAAAATCGCTTTAATTATATTAAAACATGGTCGAAAAGGATAATGCAAAAGGCGCATGAAAGTGAGGCATATTCGAATGAAAAGCAATGTGACATTTTCTACATTCAATAAATCAAAAAATATTTTGTAAATTAAAAAATTGTTTTTGAAAATAAGAACTTTTTTCTAAGTTGTCTGTCTCGTTTAAATAAGTGTAGTGAAACTTTTCGTGAACATTGCGTTTAAGAACAACACACGATAAGATTATAAAAAAGAAATATATTAAAGGAAAGTGAACAATAGTGTTAGTCAGTCAGTCTTAAGAAAAGGTTAACATCAGATAGGCTAGTTGTATATTGCTCTCGTGGTGAACAGTGGCGCAGAATATTTATGTATATTAACAGTAAAATAAATTATAATATATTCACTAATTATTGTATTACACAACACATATACATCATATCTTTAATTAATTACATAACCCGACTCTAGTCCTTGAGGCTTCCTACATAAGTATAAAAAATTTTAAAAAATGAATAAAAAAGGAAAAAATATATAAAATGCCTTCATGTTTAAAGGAATCCATTATTGAAATTGCGGCATTGATTAGTGAATAGCATTCTTCGCCACGCATCTGGCCGCTCAACGCTTCTTCGCATTGATCCTTTAGAAGGTTATCCTAAAAATGTTTGAGTAAAATAAGTAATCTGCATTTCGTATTTGCTAATTGCATATTTAAGCTTGAAAAAAAGCATTACAGAATAGCGACTTAAAAAAGTTGCTGCTGCCGTAGTGAAGGCGTTCATTCGGTTTCTATCTTCGCCAATTGAATACCATAAAAATGACTTCTTTGTACGAAACAAAACTTAAAAACACAATAATTGTAAAAAGAGCACAAAAGAGCATAATTGCTGCCAGAACCAAAAATCCTGATTTCGAAATAATACAGAAAACATTGACAAAAAAAGGAAAAAACAGAGAGTTCGAACCTTAAAATTTCATTTCTTAAATTTTATAAAATTTGCGTCCAAAATATAAAAAATTTAAATAAATTATTTTGCGGTCAGAAACATCGTTGTGGGACAACATATTTTCAAATCATATTTAATTTCAATTTTTTATTGACTTCTCTCTTTCTCTCTTTGTTTCTTACATTCCATTTTTTATCTTTTTTCTCTTTCGTTCATTTTTTTTAACTTTCTTCTTTTTTCTTTTCAACTTTTTTTCTGTTTTTCGCTCATTTTTACTCAATCATTTCATTTCCAATTAGCTTTTCTTGTTTCCTCTCTTTCTTTCACATTTTTTCCGTATGTATGTTCCCTTTCTTTGACTTTATTTATTTTTCTTTGTTTTTCTCATTCTTTTTTTTCCACTGCCATACCTTTGCTTTTATTTTTGTATCTTCAATTTTGGTTGTTTCTCTTTTTCCCCCATTTAGTATGCTATATTTTTGGTTGACGACGGAATATATTGACGGCGTCAGCTGATTTTTATATTTCCAATGTACGTATTGTTCTCGGAGAAAGGGGAGGGAGCATTCTTTTATTATAGTTACAATTTTTTTGGTTTGTCTCTGCACACATTGACATTTTTTATGTTTGTTATAACACATGTGCGCACTGTTCTTACTAACTATTTATTGCTTTCAACAATCTATCTTTCAACTTTTTCTTTGATATATTTTTTTCGGCTGTCTGGCTGTCCAATGAAAGATTAGTCGTTTTGGTGAAAAAAGAATAATAAAATGCTTTGGTGCGAAGCGAAAAAGAAAAGCAGGCAAAGCTCGTGTTATTTTTTTAAAAGTTCCCTTTTTACTTTTGTTTTTCTTTTTGTTTGTGCCTGGCGTAAAGTCTTGTGTTAGTACTATCATTCTTATTGTTGTTCAAAAAAATAAAACACATGCATTCGGCATACGAGTTGCAAATTAGCCAATTCACCGAGCAGTCAGTGCCGAATAAAAACATTTCGAATAATATTTCTGATCCTCGTATTTCCGGCTCCACTATGTGCGACTCGTACGACTCCGTCGTTTACCACATGGAGAAGAAGTATTTATGCGATCAGGATGTAGAATCGTTTATCGATATTGTAAGTTCATATTTTTAAGCGAAAATCTAATTGTTTTTGCAAAAATTTTAAACGCCAAAAAATTTCTTATAAAAATTTTCTAAAGCAAATATTGCAAACTCAAGGCAGTCACTAGAAATTTACAATTTTGCCTGTTACTTATTATTTTGGTTTTAAAGAATTTGAGCACAAAATAAAAGCAATTTTTTAAAATTTTATATTTTGATATTATGCTATTATGTGTCATTGATATTATGTGTCATTCTGTCACCAGCCAAAGCTACCAATATTTTTTGTCAAATAGTCGTTAATTTTAAAATTTTTTAACAATTGAAAATAAATGGTAAAATATCGTTGCAGGACCAACAAAAAATCTCACAAAATTCTCACATTTAACAAACAAATTTTAAACATGAAGAATTTTGTAATTTTTTCTTTTACTTTTATTTTGTATGGTCCTGCGACGATTTTTCGTCAATTCAAAGTTGAAAAAAAATTTAAAAAATTTGCAAATGTATTTTACCATTTTTCATGAAAATATCTAATCTGTTTCTTAAAAAAAACTAAGATCAGTTTATTTCTGATTTCTGTCCCAATTTTAAAGAATGTTAAATCTTAGCAATCTTCTATATTTCGTTGTTTTTCTCAACAAAGCACTACACTCAATGACGAATTGTCTGTAATAAATTAATAAATAGTCGTAAATTTTGGCTGTAAATACACACCAGATCACATTTCAAATAAAAGCGACAATAGTTTTTCCGGATTACCTTAAATCATACTTAAGTATTGTTGTAAAAATTACAAGTGGGATTACATGGTTATTTACCTGTTTATCCAAACAAAAAGAACTACTTTATGTGACATAATGCCGAAAATTATAAATTGATTGTGTGTTCCCGACAACACCACTGTGTCTAATAGAGCTTTAGCAAAAGTTCTTAATGAGAATTTATCAGTTTGAAATTTGTTACTAAAATGAGACTGTCATAAAATAGCCAATAGAACTACGTTCATTATAACGAAACAGCCCAAAGGGTTTTGGAAGATTTGTTACACAGACAAATTATATGTTTTTTTTTCAAGTTGCATACTGATTCTGGGCATAAATAGTGTTTGCTCAAACCTATGGCCAACTCGAGTTTATGATTATTCCCAGATTAAAACAAAGCCATCTGGCAAGCATTTATACAAAATGTAAAAAAAAAACGTTCAACGTTTTTTCACTTTTTCCATGTGCTTCTGACAATTACTGTAGGTCAGACATAACGCCAATTAATTTTGTTATTTTTTGTTTTTAAATACAAAATTTTATTGCACAAAACAAAGAGAAAACTCATCAACCATAAATTCGTTTGTTCATGTTCGAATTTATTTGACTTACCCATTTATGTTGTTTTTCTGTCTTTTTTTGTTCTGAAGGAAAAAACATATGCTTCGGCTATTTAAATGTTTCAGCTGTTTATCGATTATTTTTTGTTTTTAATATTGTTTGATGTTGTTTTTTATTTCAGGATTTCAATTTTTTTTATTTTGCATACATTTGTTTTTAGTTTATGGATTTGTTTGTTGTTTTCAATTGTTGCTTTTTACATAATTTTTTTCGCGTGACCTTTCATTAGTCGACGTGTTCGTTAAATTTGCAAGCAAGACTTAAAATGTTTTCAACTTTTTTGTTATGATATGCAAGTTGTTTTCCGTTTTACATTTCCATTCATGGTTTTAGTTTGTTCGAAAAACAATTTTTTCCGATGGATTATCATCTTAGAATGGGAAAAATCCTACACACAATGCCAAACAAAATACGATGAAATTCCGAGAGAGACAGCACGAAAATTAAATAAAAAAAAGTTAAAAAATTAAAGTTTGCACATAGGAAACATTCCAGTCAGGACTTAAATCTTTTCAAAAAGTAATTTTGTGCAAATTTATTTAGTAAGTCTAAACATGTGTTTGCTTAATTATCACATACACTTATTTGTTTAAAGCTCTCTTTTTTATTCATGTTTCTTCCATTTATTTAATTTTTTTCGTTTTTGCGAAAAAAAATAAAGAAAAGGTTAATGGGATCCGCGCTAAAGCTATGGCATTACGTTTCAATAATTTTTTATTGGCGTAAATTTGTTTTTTTTTATCTGTCTTAAAAATGAAAAAAAAATTTATGTGAATTTTTTTTTGTAAATTAAGTAAATAAAAGAAAACTTGTTTCTGTACACTTCAAGAAAAACTTTTTATTTCTGTTATTTTATACGTTTTTTGACTCTTTGGCTTTAATTTGTGCGTTTCATATAAGAAAAAAAAAGTGAAAGTATTTTTTCGTTCTTTTCTCTCTCCCCTTTTTCACATGTGTGAATTTTCCAGTACTTTATTAAAAATCAAAAAAAAAAATTAAATGAGAAAAAAATGGAATTTTTTACGGAAATTATTATTGAGAGAGGTTTTGCAGCGAATATGCTTTAACTTTTTTCGAAACGAAAAAAAAAGAATAAGAAG
This sequence comes from Drosophila nigritarsus, assembly GCA_035044305.1. NCBI lineage: Eukaryota > Metazoa > Arthropoda > Insecta > Diptera > Drosophilidae > Drosophila > Drosophila nigritarsus. Next base: position 60,452 of record JAWNMF010000467.1, on the reverse strand, counting down.
GGAAAAATGGCAAAAAAGCTACATTTAACAGAAAAGACAGCGCAAAAGGCGTGAAGTATGTTTATTATTGGCAGCCATGTGGAATAATTTTTGTTTTTGCAAAAAAAAATAAAATGACTTTAAAATTTTGAAAATAAAAATTACGCTTTTCTGCCAGAAAATGCAAAAAGGTGAAATTAAAACAATCGAGGAAAAAAATTTACTGAAAAATAAAATACTAGTGGTCACAATTTGATTAGCTAAAAGAAAGCAAATGGCGCAACAAATCGAATTTAAAGAGAAAGTTTGGAAAAAATAGTTTTAAAAGGTTTTGATTTGAAAAATTGGATTTTAAAGGCATAATTTGCAAAGGTTGAGAAAATCTCATAAAATTAAATTTTCAAAAACGTTTTTTTTTATGAAACGAATTGAGAACATGAGCACAAAATTATTGACATATATTGCCATGGATATGGATAGTGAAAACAGGGCTGATCTTAAATTTCATAAAAATTTGAGTATGGCAAACACTTTGGCTCCACTAACCTTGGTTCCCGAAATAATTCTTAACAAAATACATTTTTAAGTGCTGCACACTAGCACCCATTTTTTTTCTTACAAAAAACTTGAAAATTTACTAGTCTTCACACTTTATCGATCCTTTTTTAGTGGACTCATGCCAAATGGTAAACCAAACCATGTGTTTTATTATTAATTATTTAACCCATTAAAAATCAAATGATTTTGAATCGTCTTCAATTCCAAAACCTTAGACCACAATAACTTTGAAAATAAAAAAATAAAAGTTGAAATGTGATAAATAAGTTAATCTTATATTCCCCTTTTTTCACACATGTTTTAAATTTTTAGTTTATCTCATTTTTCGCTTATAAAAATTTCAATTTTTTCGGCTAGAAAAAAGAGCAATTACTTTTTTATCCAATTTCGACAATTTACAAAGGATGAAATAAATTTTTTCTCCATCATGCGGTGGTCAAATAAAAAAAAAAATAGGGGGGGGAGGTATTCAAAAATTATTTTAATAGTATAAATGGAATGGAAATATGTTTGACAACTTTTTTATTTGATGAAAATGTTTCATTTTTGTCCGGAAATTGTGCGAGAAAGTTGATTTTGTAAACAATACAACAAAAATAGTTTAGAATAAAAATTACTTTCATAAAGCCTGTCGGCTTAAGCGATCTTTTCAAATGCAAAATAAAATAATTTTAAATAATTTCTGTCTCTGTCTGATATCGGAGTATTCCTGTCACGTAGATCCAATCCACGCATACACCCCTCTTGTTAAGCGCTAGCCGGGCAGGCCAAAGAATAGTCGTGCAGTAAAGGATATCTCTGAGCTGAAACAGCTAGTCTCTACGTTAGCCAGCAAAATTAGGACAACTAATCAAAGCTTAAATGTTGTTGAGTCTGAAATTTCTTGTTTTAAACAACCCGTCGCAGTAAATTTTTAAGCCTTTAAACCAACCCCACTGCAAAAAATTTGTCATTTCTTTTTGGTCTAATGATGTCCTTTCAAAAGAATTATTTTATTCTCCAGGTTTCTAATAGTATTCCTGTTATTTATGGGCTAGAATCTTTTAAGTTTTTGCAAAATTATTTTTGCAAACTTTGAGGTATCTACTTTGGATTAGTCAAATTCTGATAAGGTTAAGGTTCTTGTTAGTAAACTCAAAGACCATGCCTTAGTTCTTTTTGACAATCTATCCGTTTCTGAAAAGTCTTCCTTAGGAGCAATTAATCGAGCCACCCTTAGCAAATGTAAGGAAGCTAAGTTGCGTATTCTTAACCAACATCAGTTGTTTTCCGGTCTTTAGCGTCAAGTCGATGAATCAATTCTTGATTTTCGTCATCGCGTTCTCCGTACAACTCGTTATAGCATGTTGCCTTCCAATCCTAACGAAGCTATTGAGGATGTGTCAAAAACCCAGTTTCTTGAGCGGTTTGATAACGCTATAAGGTATCTTCCTGGCTAAAAATGACTCTAATTTTATGTTACGTGTATCGCTTTTTGATCAAAGCTGTCAAAAAGTAGACAGAAATTCTTCTTTACTAACTTTTCGATTTCCCTTGGCACTCATCCTTTTGTTTCCAAGCGTAATTTTTCTCAAACAAAGATCTTCGGCTTACGTCAAATCATCTGTCCGCATTCTACTGATAAAATTCAATGTTTTAATCTGGATTACGAAGATAATCTTTGGCGTTCAAAAGGTCGTATTGTTAATAGCTTTTTTGGCGATTCAGCTAATAATCCTGTTTGGATACCCTAATGCCTAATGTCGACTTATAAAGTTGTTCATCTACCATATTCATCGTACTGTTTCTGTCTTAAGCCAAATCCGTCTATCTTATTGGATTCCTCAAAGCAGGCGTACGGTAAGTAAAGCTATCTGTCAACTCTGCTTTTCCTGTTGTAAACTTTCTGCTCCTCCGTTTCTTTAGACCTTCTCTTCCCCTTTACCCTTAGAAAGAGTAGAACCTTCTCCTATTTTCAATCATACAGGAGTCGATTATTTTGGTCCACTTTTTATTAATAATCAAAAAAGGTTTGGGTCGCTTTTTTTTGTCTGTCTCTCTACTCGTGCCATTCACCTTGAAATCGCCGAGAATTGAAAATTTAAATTATGATTACAATTATTTTTGTTATTATTTTGCGACATTATTATTTCGTTCTTATATTGTCCCTATATATGTACTATTTAAGTTTTTATTTGGACATTTTTATAATCATTTTTTTTTTCTCCACTTTTTGTTTTTCTCCCCCTGTGACCTTTTCGGTTTCTTCATTTTTGTTTTTTTTTTAATAAAATTTACTATTAAAAGGATCACCTTGCCACAAAAGCCAAAACAAGCGTTTTGCTATTATTGATTTTGGCTTATGCTTAGACTTGATCTCGATCTTTAGCTTATGTTTGCGCTTTAAAATTAAGCTTTTGGGTTTGCTCAGGCTTAGGGTTTTGCCTAAGCTTCGGAGAAAGCTTTTAGATTAGTTTTAGGCTTATAGCTTAAGCTTATGCATATGCTTATGTTTGGTTTCCTTTTATGAATTTTAGGTCAAGTTTTTTTTTGACTTATACATTAAGGTTTTATGGTTTCTGGTTTCTAACTTGCAATTAACATTTAACTTAAATTTTTAAAATTGCACAACAGTTGCAAACGCAATTGAAAAACTTTTTGCACCATTGCAAACTTTGATATTTGATGTCTTTTTTTTGCACTGACTTGTAAGATTCATTTGCCGTAGTGGAAAGCGTTGTATTGACATTGGTGGTCATTTTCTTATCATTTTTAAAGAAAACTTTGAATTTATTTGTTTTTAGCTTGCTCGTTAATATCTGATTTGATTATCAGTTCTTTTTCCCGTTTTTTGATTTTAATTTTTTTTAATGGAATTTGAAAACACTTTCCTTCTCTTATCTGATAGAAATTGGAATATATAATAGAAATAGCAAAATATTGGAAAAAAAGTTCGTTTTCCAAAATTACATTTTGAAAATCATATGGAAATCAGATGGACATAATGCTGTAAATTTAAAACAAAATGTTACATATAAAGCAGACCAATTTGTTGAGCGTTGAAAATTCATATAATCTGTTGCAATGATTTATAGGCTAATTATAGCATACAGTTTTATGCAATGAATTGTTACATTATGCAAGAAATATTGAAGACAAATAACAAGACGACTGGTGATGCCAGAAGAAAAATAAGTTGGATTTTAAAACTAGAATTTGGCTGTTGGCCAAGCTGAAAGTTTATTATATTAAGTAAATGCGTAATAGTTTTTTTTTAATGTTGTTATACAGCATAAGCATACATATTAAGAATAAGTTGTACAAAAATATAAAGAATATCACAGGACAAAGGACTGTATTTTAAGGATTCCTTTCCACCGATTAGCATCTGTGTAACATGCAAAAACTAAAATTCGTTGTTCAATCGCAAATCAACATTTAACAGTGTGGCGCAGTCCAACTTCTTAATGAAAAATTATTCCAACTTCTCAAATCTTATGGATTTTACCAAATTTAAAAATTCACTTTTATTTTTGTTAAATAAATTTTAAGACGTATATTTCACATTTGCTGTTTATGGCTTTGGGCAATTTTCCAGACTTAGCCAAGCACTTCTAATTTTGAATTCGGAAATCTGAAAAATTGCCTTTTAGTTTCTTTATACACTGTTTTAGAAGTTCTAAAACAACGTATAAAGAAACTAATGAATATAACTGAATTTTGAATATTCGACACAAAACTATTTTTAATGAAAAAAAATTAATTGCAAAGTTTTGTGAGAATGGTGAATTTATCATTAATAACCATTTGATTGTTTTTTCATCGACCAAAAATCACATGTAATGGAATCAAACTTTAATTATCCGCAAAAATTTCAATCATTAAGCAATACAATTTTAGTTCGGCACCAGTCCCTGTAAAGTTGCCACGGAAAAGGGCCTTGAGCTTTTGGTTCTGGACCGCAAAAATATTTCACACGTTGGTGATGTGGACCGTTTCGCCTCATTCGTCCAAAACGTTAGTGAGCTGGACTTGTCGTGGAACAACATCAAACGTTGGTCCACGGTTTCGACGCTGCTGGAAACAATGCCATCCTTGAAGATGCTCAACCTCAGCCATAATCCAATCGAGAAGTTTGAGTCCGACTGCAATTCGCCTTCGTGCTTTAACGCGGATGAGGACAGAAAAACCGAGGTTGGATTTGGTTTGGTTAATGTGATTGCTTACCTATTTGATGTGATTTTTTGAAATTGCAAAATTTAAGCTAACATTTTATGCGTTCAGTTCAAAAGCAAATTGATTTATTTTGAAAAAATATTGAAACAAAATTTTGGCTCAAGCATTTGCGAATCTTTTTCTATTTTAAGTATTATATTTCAAATAAAATATTTATGGCCAAAATTTTAAATTAATCAGAGATGACATCATTTTTAATTTCATATCATTCCTCTTTTTTTCAGAACTTTTTGGCTGAAGAGCCATCGCTGTGCACGATTGAACAGGATATGGGGAGTAGTTGTGACAGTTGTTCCCCGCCATCCACATCATCCTCAATTTCGTCGACGGCAGAAAACAATTCCTTATCAATGCTGGTGATGCATCTAAACGCTAAACGGGTAGCCCCAAAACTTTCTACGGTTATACTCAACGGCATCAATCTCTCCCTACAATCGATTCAACAATTTGTTTCCGCGTTTCCGCAACTCCGTGAACTGCATTTGGCCGAAAATACGTTTGATTTAAGTGAGATTGCGACGATTGACACATTCAGCCCGTTCTCAGAGTCGGTTCGTGTTTTAAATTTGAACTCTTGCGAGTTATCCGAATGGGATACGGTACTTCGATTATTGAAGTGTTTTCCTAATGTGGCGTATTTGTATTTGGGCGACAACAAACTGGAGCATATTGAGGTCAATTGCAATGAACTTTGTACGGAGCAAGTAAGAAACTGTTAAAAGTCTATGACACTAAAAGTTTTTTTTAGGTCTGTTGGGCTCTGCAATCCATAACCTTAAGTGGAAATTGCTTGAGGACGTGGAAATCAATTGAAAATTTGTCGTTTATGCGTTGTTTAGAGGAATTACGAGTACGAAACATTCCATTGTTCAACGAATGCGCGGAGGAGGAGCGCCATCACTTAATTATTGGGCGTTTAAGGTCGTTGACCAGCCTTAACGGATCGGCAATTACGCCGCTACAAAGAGAGGAATCGGAACGTTTTTTCATTCGCTATTATCAGGTCAGTCTCTTTTATTTTGTAGTACTGATTATTCTTTAATATGGCAAAACCCTTTTTTAAAATAAGTGCAGTAGTAATTGTTTACTTGGGTTATAATATTAATACCGCATCCACTCCAAGAAGCCCCTTCTCTCTATTCAATCATAGCCTCGTTTTTGAATGATAAAAAGAAGATTGATTGGGGGCTTTTTTATGATGAAATTAAAGATACTAATTGGTAGGTTTGAACCTGCAGTATTTCTTCTAAAAAGCCCTTTCACTCAATTTGAACTCTTTTATAATGATTGAGAATGGGGAGTACTGGAACTTTCATTTATGGAAATACGATATGTTACATTGCAAAACATTGTGCTAAATTGTGGCGTGAGAAAAGCAATCCCTCCAAGAAATTTAAAAATAAAAATGAATATAACAGAATAAATTTTTTCATAATTTTTAAATAATGTACGGTACACTTTATCTTGTTTACTGTGTATTCATGTCGAAAAACTAGAAAAAATATTTTGTTATACAAAGATTTATATTTAAATTTTGCGTATTTTGGTCTTAAAGCGTACAATAAGGTCATTGTTTAACATAACTTTATGCTTACAATAATATTTATCAATTACTGTAAAATAAGTTTATTGTAATAACAGCGTAAAATTTAATCGAAAATTTTGTTAATGCAAACCTTTTCAGAATTTAAACGAGAAGCCATTAGTCTACCCGGAGTTGGTAGCCAAACACGGCAACCTCGAACAACTTGTTAAAATTGATTTAACCCCGCGACGCTTTGCCAAAGTTGTATTGCGCTGCGACGAAGCCAATTATTCGGCGACGGCGCGGATTCGCCTCAGCAGCACTGTCCTAGAATTAATGAAATACGCCGAAAAAATGACGGGAATCTCGACACCGAAAATGCGGCTATTTTATTTCGACATTAATGTTTTTGGTTGTGGGCCAACAGAGTTGCGGTTCCCCAACCAAGTTTTGCAATCTTTGCATATTGAGGACGGCGACGAATTCATTATTCAGGTAATTTATTGATTGATTGATTTGGTTTGATTTAAACTCAAATATGAAAAGAAAGTTACAAACAATTTTGTCAGACATTTAAGCTTTGAATAATCAATAAATTGCAGTATTCAGAGTTACCTAAAAGCTAGTAAGCTGTGCAAGTCTTGTCAGAATGTTTCCTTTATGCAGGTGGCAGTGTTTGTTTTTTTTGCATTTGACTCAGTAAAACCGGCAAAACATTTTTTTCTCAATTTATTTTTTTATTGAATTTTGGCTGAATAACTGAGTTGGAGTCAAATCGGACATTTTGCAACGCTGATAGATAGATAGATAACAATGTTACTTGTGCGTATGACTGGCAGTATTTGTAGCTAGAACACAAACAATCAATTGTGTATTTATTTGATTAAGTTCTGTGCGTTTTCTTTAATTGACAACTCAATATTGACTTCACAAAATTTTGTTTTTACAGGAAAAATAGCAACCGCAAAAATAAATTTTTTAACTTAAAATTTGACAAATAAAAATTGGAAATTTGTTTTCATCAAATTTTAACGAAAACAAAATGATTTTTCTGCTGTTTGTTTCTTTTTAATTTTATCAGAGTAAATGCAAAATTGTTAGACAACGTGACGTCAAAACTAATTTTTTTCATAATTTAAAGGCAAATAAAAAATTTTAAGGAATTTTACGGCAAAAATGTTGAGAAATTTTTTTATAAAAAAATTTTTAAATTTAATTTTTAAAAACTATTTTTCAACTTGAAGATATGGAAACGGATGTAGCATTGGGCTTAGGCTATTTGTTAAGAGGCTTATATTTAGTCTTAGGCTCAGGCTTCTGCTTAAACTTTGGCTTAGGCTTATGCTTATACCGGCGCAGGCTCTAGCTCAAGCTGACGCTTTAATTTAAGTTTTTGGATAAATCCTTTTTATTAGAATGTATAATTCTCCAACCTTTACTTTATATAAAAGAAAACTTTATGCTAATTTAAAGAGGTAGCTACATTGACCGTTTTTTGGAATGACTATATGAGTTTTTAATAAGTTTATATTTTTTGTTTAACTTAGTTAATTCTTATTAATTGTTTTAAATTTTTAGTCAAAAATTATGTGAACAATCGAGCAAACCACCAGGACACTGGATCTGTAATTTTACAACTTGGTTGTCAATTGAACCTTTATTTCTTACTGAAACATGTTGTAATACTTTTAGCAGAATTCTTTCATAGTTTTAGTTTGAATTTTTTATTATAAATTAGTCAAATTTTTCCTCGTTTAGACCTTGTTTCACCCTTCATCTTTTCCTGTTTTGATAATATATTAATATAGGTTGTAGATTAATACTTTAATAATATTTTAATACAACCAATAGGATAGATGTATAATACATGTAACCTCATTTTCTATTTTCTCTAATGACTGTAAAAAATTTTTCATTGAAATTTGTTTAATAGATGAATGGGTTTTTTTCTTTTTAGATTTGTCTTTTATCACCGGTAGACCCATAACATTTGAATTTTGAGTCACAACCATGAATAGATGTGTTTTTTTATTTTAGTTTCTGTCTTACTTATAATGATTTGTTTAGATAAAGTACCTTTTATTGATTACGTTTATAAATGAAAACAGAAATATTTCTCCTCGTATACACCAATTTTCATCAGCTTACAGCAATTTTTGCCCTTACTGTAGTTTTTACAAGCATACTGTAACATTCAGTAACTGAAAATAAAATACAGTAATTTTTATTCTTACAGTAGCTTTCATTAGTATACAATAATTTTTTTGACAACACAGCAACGTTTTGTATTTTACGGTACAAAATTCCTCTGATTTAAAAATTCCAATGTTAGTTATAATACGGAAAATATTTGGCTACTGTAGCTAAGCTAATAAACAATCTATGATTTTTAGTGTACTGTAATTATGGTTTCCATTATTTTTGCAGAATCCCAATAAAAGGTCAATTGTATGACATAGCCTTACTGACTGGAATCTAGTTTAAACTTGAATTCTATTAGTTTTCTATTAGTCATGTTTTGTATATACTGTACATATACTATTGTGTTTTCAAACCACACCTTTGTACATAAACTTTTGGATTTTCAAAATCAGTTTTATCCTTAAAATTGTTTTTAATGATTAATTCTATGTTTTGACTGACAAATATAACTGACATGTATGTGTAGCCAATGTTGAATTTATTATTATTATTTGTTATTTGGGGTGTTTTTATATATCGAACAGCCTAGTCGATCTTTTTTTTGATGGTATTCATTATTTTGAGAGTAAACACGTCGATAATACTTCCACAAATATAATTTGTAATTTTTTTGGAAAACAGTAATCTTTTATGTTTATGCCGTACTTGCAGGGTATACAGTATTCAATTTCAAAGCCAAAGTTAACTATTGAAATTGTCATTTAAGGATACGGCATTATGCATGGGACGGAATATTACGGTATTGTGTAATAGGAATACAATGCAATAACTTTTAATACGTACTTTTGGAATAAGTGTTGTGATTTGAACGGTAATCTCTAGTTTATACTTCACAGTGGCTTTTAATGTGCAGCCTTCCACATTGGCTTTTTGCAGTGTTTTAAAATCTTTCAAAGTTTTACTGTAGAATGTAGTATTGTAGTTTTCTTCTGTCTTTTTTTGTAATAATTTCAGTAAAGAATTCGTGTATTGTAATTTGGTTGTACAAATGGTTTATATTTTTTATGATAGCCTAAAATTTTTAACGAAATATTAATTGCGCAGCATACACACAATGGTTTTGATTTCAAAATTGGTGTTCCATAAAATCTTTTTTTTTATGTTGAGGCTACGTGTAATTATTTTTATAAAAAATAAATTTTTGTTTGATGTTTTTATTGCATTGAAATGTTTGTTGTAAAACCAGCAGTTTACGGCAAATACAGAAAATTATTGCTGGTTGAAATGTCTGTTACAATAGTTTACGACTTTTGTAGTTTTACAAATAAAATTATAGCAATAATCAAACACAGTAAATTTGATACTGTTTAGCCTACAAAGTTATACAGTAAGTTAATATTATTGTGGAATAAATAATACCTAATATATTTTTTATTACTGTAGTTTAGTCTTAGTACATTGTAGTCATTTAAGTTGCTAAATATTGTAAAATATTACTTTAAAACCCTTCTATATTACTGCAAAAGCATTTTATTATAAATTTATTACTGTACTACGTGGAAAATGCAATCAAATACAGTATTAAAAATAATTTCTAGATTACGTACGGTATCGAAACTACTGTATTACTAAAAATAAATTTAAAAAAATTCACATTTTTTTAAATAATTTTTTGTCAACTCACTAATTCTCATTTACGTTTGGTTTCACCGTAATATTTCATACAGTCAAAAAAATTAACCTTAAACTATCGACGATTCCCTTATGTTTAAGCATATTTTAACCAAAAATTATGTTCAAAATTCAAGTGCCGAAACTTTTGATAAGAACAAACAAATTAATTTGCAAATATTGAAGTACCGCATTCGCAAATAAATTATCCCACTCCTTCAACTTGTATTGACCAATACTCCTTTATTTATTCTCATTTTTGGCAATTCTAATGTAAATGCAAATTGTGACAGAAAAAAATTGAAATAAGCAAACAAAATGGTTTTGCAAGAAAAAAGGAAATGCAAAAGCACATAGTGAGCATTCGAAAACAATTCTCTTAGCAAGTCAATTAAGAGTACTTGAATAACAATATTGGGAAAAGGGGAAAATGGCCTTCAAAAACGAATGCAATTTTAATATTCGATATTCATACATTGGGGAAGTTATACGGGCAATTTAAAGTCCATCATATTTTTCTGTTTATGTTTTTATTTGCTAATTGGAGGGTGTAAAATGGGAAAACGGCAAGAAAAAAAAACACAAATTTAGTTGACGAAAGAAATAATTGTGACAAAAATATATGTTTTTGCAAATATTTACATGAATTGGCAAAAAAAATTTAAAAGGTGTTTTTAATCTGTGTTTTTCGGCGCAACGCTTTCAAGTTATCCTTTTGTTTAATAAAAGGAAAGTCACTTAACGGAAAGTGGACTCGCTTATTGCTTGCAAATAATTATTGGTCAAAGCACATTCTTTATAGGGGTTAATGCATTTTGGAGGTTAACAAAACAAAAAATTAAAAAATATCTCTTTATTAATTTTTTATTGTTGATTCAGTTTCGAAATACGATATTGTAGGCAAATAATCTAATAGTGTAAGAATATAATGCCGTTAATCAGCAATTATTGTATAAAGTATGGTATTTGTAGCTGTTAAAATCCGGTCTTTTGCTCATCAATATCAAAGAAATTTAAAGTTTTTTAAGTATGTACAATGAAATCAAACTTTTTATTATCTTTTCTTTCGAATTGGCTGAAAAGCAAAACTAATTTTTTAGTTGAATTTATTTTTGGTTAACTGTTAAGCTCGAAAAATTGAAAATAGAAAGCAAAGAAAAACAAGGTGAGGCCTCACAAAACGCCATTTTAAAAGCCTACACTTAAAAACTCTGAAAAATAGAGGAATTATTAACAATATTTCTTTTGGGAAGGTCATTGCATGCCTTTTAACAACTACATTAAATATAAAATAACTTGAAACAAAAAAAGCTTTTCTACTCCATTGAAATGACATAAAAAGCAAAATTACACGGCAAAAAAAACTTTTATAAGAAAAGAATGTTTTCATGAGTAGTTTATTGGGATGTCGGATATTGAAAACTTTTTTGTTAATATGGTGGGATTTTTTTAAGAAAAAAATACATGTTTAACTTTTTTAATTCAGAAAATAAATTGACGTGAATCATTTTTACAAATCAAGAATGAGGGGCAATCAAAGAGTAAGACTTACTAGTAACCGAAAATGCTCAAATTTAATGATTCGCGGTAATGTCAACTCGCGAAGGTCAACTCGAAGTATAGACTTTCCAATGTCGATAAGTAATAGTTTAAGTTGGTGGCAGTCACATTGACTTATTAAAAGTTTTGAGTTGCCATTTCCCCTGCGTTGACCGTTGTCAATTGTATCGCAAAACAATATTAGAAAGTCGAAATTTTGCGAGTTGACATTGCCTTGAGTTGGTTACTAACTCTCCCTCCAAGGCCACATCTCCGGTCTATTAGGTTTGTTTTTGAATCAACAACTTTATAGCAGGAAAGTTTCTGGCAAGTCTCTTGATTTTTGCTTTTGTTTGACCGCATTTACCAATGTTAAAAGATAATAAACCAAATTAAATTGTTTTCTTACAACCTGTAACGCCCCGTGTGACTTAACTCGTTTCGTTTATCAAAATAAAAAGCTGAAAAAAATTCTTTATACAAAAATGTGATAAACAATCTTTGCATACTCGTCTTTTCAAAATCTAACAAAAAGAACAGACATAAAAAACTGAAAAAGCCCAATAAAACGAACTCGTCTGACATTAGGATTAAAAGACTTCTGAAAAAGATTCACTTTTGGACGGCCGGCTTTAGAAGATTGAAGGAACAATGTTAGACGTTTTATAAAAAATATCGCAGGTATTTAACTAATAACAAGAAAAATTTTTGACGTTATTTCCCATTAAAGTCAAGAAAGTTTTCAAATTTTGCGTACAATCGATATGCCGTTTAGCTACTCAGAAAAAAATATAAATGGCCCGAAGTATAATACAGCCAAATACTTTGGTTGGAAAAAAAGTCATTGGAGCTAGAGGACCAGAAGGTTTACAACCACTGTCAAAATGACTTGATGGTTGCTTTCCTCCATATTTACTTAAAAATGTTACCCCGCCAAATCCGACTAGTTTTAAAGTGAATCAACTTCTGCATGCAGTAGTAATATTTATAATAAAAAAAAATACATGATAAAAACCATCAAATATAAATCTAAACGAAGAGGTGAGGAAGAAAAAATATCAACAAAATTTATTCTTTTTAGAGTCCATTCTTTTTTTAAAAAAAAATAAACCAACCAAAAAAATTAAAATAGCTTTCAAAAAATTGTTAGCCTTCCCTGAGATAAATCATTAAAAAGAACACAACTGCATACCGATCATTTTTCTCCCCCACCCCCGCCCCCCCTTTTCCCCACAAAACATGACAAAAGCATATAATACTGGACTCAAAAGGTTCAACGTCAAAAACCAAACTCAACGTACCAATCAAAAAACTGAACAAAAACAAACAATGGATTGAGAAGAAAGGCGAGAGAGAGAAAGACGAAACATTTTAAACAAAATACAGTAAGAATCTTTGATTTTTAAAAAAGACTGTCCGGCCGCATTAGTGGTGGGTCCACAGAAGAATTGCACAAAATTCTTTTTGGGAAATGAAAGAATACAGTTGACCTTCAAAAAATAGAAAACAAATATTATTCACAAAAATACGTTTTCTGAATTCTTAATTTGCGGGCAACGCATTCATAATTAAGCCTTTGGCAGCCGGCGACAATGCGTCGGGAAATCGGACGTCGAATTCCACAATGAGATCGCCTCTCCTTCCACCGAGTTTTGGATTGGGCAGGCCTTGGCTGCTGATCCTAAACATGCACATTGGTTACTTAATGTACAATGAAAGAGGACCAAATTTGTTTAAACGAGGAAAACAAGGACTGACCAAAAAAAATTGTGAAGCAGCAAAACAAGTATAAAATTATTATTAAATGGTCCTCTAAGCATTGTAAAAGTATAAACTAAAAAATGGATCGGACTCATTTCGACCAAGGAGAGAACTGCTTCTAGCTGTTATCGAATTAGTAAATACTTTTTGCATTAAATCTGAAGGCCCAATTTACATAGTCCTTTACTACGCCACATTTATAAGTATCCACAGCAAAAAATAATTTTCAAATATTGAAATAAATCATTCTAAGTGATATAGACCAATTATAATAATAATTGAAACTTATTGTGAACGCCTTTTAAAATAAAAAAAAGCAAAACAAACCTCTCTGTACTATTAGGCTTGACAACATTCGCTGACTTTAAAGGGATTGTCGTGCCACTGAGCGTGGGGATTTTCAGTGAAACACCGCAAAGTGCGTCTCTCAGTGAAATTTTGTGATTATAACGAATGTCGGCGCCTTCACGCTTGAATTTGGGGTGGGGTTTGTCTTTAATAACGAAGGCAATGTCCGCGGGTACACGACCTGGCATCTGATCGCCTTCCTTCGGAAAAGTGATTTTTGTTCCACTCTTCCATCCCGGCTTGATGTTGATCGTCAGTACTTTGTCTTCTGTTCGCACAGATCCGTCGCTTCCGATAATTTTGCTGTAACAAAATATTAATTAGTGCAATTCATAAAAGAGAATTGCCATGGATAAGTCTTACATCGCTCAAAATATATTTAATATAAGTTGTTGAGTTTCATATTATTATATGCCATAAATATTTTAAAGCAGTGTACTAAAATAAAAATGGTACTAGCTGGAAATGAAGATTAAGGCATATAATAACATTACGCCGCAAATAAGTCATTAACCAAAAAAATAATTTCATATACAACATTTAGAAAGGAAAGCAAATTCGCTGATTACTCAGCCCCGCATGCGACGCAGCGAGTTAATTTCCTACAAAAAATAGGTACACTGTGGCCTTAAGTTATAAACCGTCTTGCAAAGCCGATTCACAAACCCAACTTATACAGAGATCGCAAGTTTAAAAAACAGTATAATTGCGTTTGAGCACAAACCAGAAACTGAAATTTTTGTAATTCGACAGCTTAAATAACGAATTTATAATTTACCGCGTGATTTTCATCTTCTTCGTACAGCCGTTGCAAATGTCCTCCAAATTGACGGGCAAATCGTGTTGAACTGTGGGGTCTTGTTTTTGGCGCCGTGGAGCTCCACCGCCGTGCATTCCAAATGAGGAAAATGGAACACCGTCAAACATAATCTAAAATAAGGTTAACTAAATAAAGAAAAACTCTTGAGAAATGGACACACTAGAAACACCCAAACATAATTTCAGAATAACAAATGTACTATGATAAGTAGAAAATTAAACAAAAAATCGCCAAGTCAATTTTAAGCGCACAAAATAACGTTAAAAACTTATTAAAAACAATAGTTAAAGCAATATTTACAAAACAAGCATATCTTTACAGCCGTTTCATAGGAAAACTTTGAATTAAAATTACATTCAAAATATCAACACTCAAAGATCTTAACCACAAAATAAGCTTTATGATGCAAAGGTATAATAATGATGAATACAGTAAATCCTAATTGAATTTCCTCTTTTAAATAAATCTAGAGGATGATTGATAAATAAAGCCCCTCAGTCAATTTGGACATCTTCTCCTAATATACTCTCCCTTTTTTGCAAATGTTGTTTTTTTGTAGTTATCTAATAAAAAGCCTATGTTCTGTACCTTTCTATTTTCCGTTAAAACAAATAGTAAAAAAGTATCACATTATTGAATTATAAAACCGCTCCTTTTATTTGAATTCCCTCTTCTAATAAAAACCCCTCTGGAAGAAGTGCGAACAAAACAAAAACGGAGGCAAATCAGAAAATTAACAATACTCTCATTTACCCCAAATCGAAAATTTTGACTAGCGCCGCAAAAAAAAGCAAAAATGTAAAAATAAAAATACGAAGCAATGCATAAACATATCATTTAAAAAAAATACAAAAAACAAACTTCCGGACCACTGCCTCCTCCGCCGTTGGCAAAGACAAAGTCACTGAACAAACCACCTCCAGCGCCTCCAAAAGCGTTCTGAAACATACGCATTGGATCGCCTCTAAAAAGAATTGAGAAAGTAAACTAAAACAAAGAAATGAATTGGCAAAACATACTCAAACTGATAATGGAATCCAGGGTGTTGTCCGCCGCCGCCACCAGCGCCATTCGGCATTGTGCCTTCCTTGAGACCATCCTCACCATACTTGTCGTAAATGTCCTTCTTCTTAGGATCAGATAGGACGTCGTACGCTTCGGCGACTTCCTTAATATTATGGTCAAATTATTGGTTTAATAAAAAAAAAAAGTGAATTTTACTTTAAACTTTCCTTCCGCGGACGGTTCTTTGTTTTTGTCCGGATGGTATTTCAAAGCCATCTTTCGATATGCCTAAAATTACATTTTTAATAATCAGTAATTTATGGCACACACAATGCCAAGAAATAAAACTAATAACTCTATTAGAATAATTCTAGCTCAACAAAATCTTAAATATAAATTGCGCATCAGCAATACAACTGTTTACGATTTATGGCATTTCTTCCATTACAAATTTCGGTATTCGAATATTTTTAAATTTTTCAGTAATGGATTATCGCAGTCACTCACAATCGGTTGTTTTTTGAGTCGATTTCTTACTGAATCATATTAACCTTATTTCATGAAAATTAAATTCGCAAAATTGTGCATAAAAAGAATTTTGCAAAGGCTTAAAATGTGAGCCGAAATGGTCAGTTGTCCAAATTGTCGGTGATTCATTGTGTTTAAATGTATAAAAATAAACCTAAATGAGATAATCGCAAGTACAACTCGAGGCTCACAAAACGATTAGATATTCCCTAGGATATTTATAAAATTTTTCATTGTGATTTTTTTCGGAAATTAATGTGTTAAGTTTGTTAATTCATTTTACGACAGTTCTAACTGTAATTGATGAAAAGAAGGATATACTTTTCTTTCAAAAAATTTATTGAATTTATACGTTTTGAAATGTTTATTTTCAGTAGAAAATTTGACAATTTTTGGAAAACTTTCAATTTTCTCATCAACCTTCAAATTTTTGAGACATTTCCCGCTTAGCATCGCTTACTAATGTACGGAAAAATTTTTTTGAACAGATTTTACATTATTTGAAAAGAAACCACGCAAACTCGCAAATTACAGTAAAGGAGGACAGAAAAAGACAAATCGTAAGGTTATTGCTAATTACGAAGCTTAAAATAAAAAAAGTCACCTTTTTGATTTCATCGTCAGAGGCTCCCTTGGCAACGCCGAGTATTTTATAATAATCCTTAGCCATTGGTTGTATCAGCTAGTCTTTAACTGAGCAAATCTATAATAAAAAAACCTTTTTCAATAAGAAGAAATGTAATCATTTGAACGAACGAGACATAATCGCTGTGATAAATAAATTAAAATAAATCAATAAGGAGATGTTCTAATTATAACCACACGAACTGTCACCGCAAAAAAGCGGAAGAAAACACGAAGGGGAAACACAGACGGACTCACTGAGACATATAAAGGCTGAAAAAATAAAACGAATGAAGGTTCCCGAATTTTCCGCTGGAAATTATCAGGAAAGGCGCCAATTCAAATAACAATTTTTTTTAAAAACCTTTCAGACTGAAAGTTTCAGTGAAAGGCTTTCACTAATTGAGAGAAGGAAGCAAGCTGTTTTGTTATAAAAGCAAAAAATCGTCCATTCTTTTCCAGTATTATTTACAATTATAGAGATGGCAAATAACAATTTTTATTGAAGAGGAAAATTTGAAAGTTTTTAATTGAATTTTCGGCGCAAACTTTCTAAAAAAATATAAGTCTTATCAAACAAATTTTTCTTTCTATGTGAAAATTGTTTAGGACTTGCAAAAACCTTAAAATCGATTGAGGAAATGGTAAACCTACAAATACGGTATCTTTTAATAAAAAATTCTAATGAAATCAACACCCATTAAAAAGTAGAACTGAAGTCACTAAAAAATACCAGCCTTTACGGTAATCAAATATTTCAAAAATTGATTACCAGCAGCGGATAAAAATTTAATGGGAACGCGGTGCGGACATTTTTAAAGTTATTTCAAAATACAGTGTAATAAGCTAAAAGAACCAATGGACTGGTATTCTGTTGTTATATCAGGTCGATATGGGCCGTAAAATATAATGTTTAAAAAAGCAGAGCTTTTGAATAAGACAATTTTCTTATCCAAAACGAAAAATTTAGAAAGCACACGACATAAAGAACTGTAAGAAAAGTTTTCCTACTTTTGTGCGCGCATAATATATTAATGGTACGGGCTTTAAAATTATTTTAAAATAATAACGCATCTAAGAATAATGTACTGTAACAAGGACTTTCGACAATTACAGCGTCAAACAAAGAATTGAATGCTTTTATTATGTGCGCTAAATTAATTATTATAAAAACAGTTAAAACTGTGAGTCATAATCCTCTAGGCAATTTTCTATGTAGCTGCGTTTAAGTAAAAACAAATAAAGATTTTAAATAAAATTTTATCAAAACAAAAACAACCATATAATAATAATAATTTATATTCAACTCATCGCAGAGCTCTCACGAACTGCAGTGATCAACTCAAGTATGTGCGGGTCGTTGAGGGTTGTGGCAAGGTCGAGTGCGTCGTCTAAACTACTGGCGGTGAACCAATCTTTTCTCTCCTTCAATTGCTCAATTACTGCACATATTTGAATTAGGCCACATTTGTTGTTTGAACTGGAGTAGACCAGTCTGAGGTACTCAAGAAGAACGTCCAAAACGCTATCATTTAGCATGTCAAAGTCGGCAAGACTCATCAACAAAAGCCCAGCGGTCTCAAAGTCGCGTTGTTCAATACAAAACTCTAAATATACGGGGTATAGTGTTGAATGACCTGTCTGCATTACTATAAATGTATTTTATTATTGAAAGACTACTGAGAAATATAATTTTTGAAGTACTAATGTAAGGTTGGGACAATACCAGGAAATGTAAATATTACGATAACGTAGGGAATTGAATTTGCTGTATCAGTAATATCGGTACTTTGTGTTCCTAAATAATATGAAAATACTTAAATGATTGCGGAGATAACTCTTAATTACTGCAAACATAATAACGCAACAAAAGTCCAGCAAAGCCGTAAGCCTAAGCAATTAAATGTTAATCATATGTGATCCCGTCGATGTTTCGGTAAATTATCTCTGATGGTCAATAATTGCAAATTTGCTGTTCTTTCAAAACAAAATTATTTAGGAATAACTGAAATAATAGCTTACAAAATTTTGAAACTTAATAAGACCAAAGTCGTCATAACAGGAGTTATAGTCCGTTTCTTTTTTCTCTCTACGATTTCTTGTTGAAAACGCACTTAGTTTTTTTTTGCAACGATTGTTTGCTACTTACCGTAATTTTCGGAAAATTTTCAATATATTTTTTTTTTCTGAAATTTACTAAAAATTATTGCATATTGAATTAAACATACTACAAATCTTCAAATCGAATTGGTAACGCGCGAGAACAACAACTGCTGGTCAATAATGTTGGCGCCGCCAATGGCCAAGAATGCACACAAAAACCTGTACATAACCAAAAAAGATTCCATTCGCCGATAGACGCTGCTTTCCGCAGTTTTCGTCAATTGGACGACGCATTCACAGACGTAGGTAGCCGCTTCCTGACAAGACTTTCCAATTGATGTGGCGCTAAAATTATTGATATTCATTTATAAAATTATTTTTGTGTATCTTGGCCAGACTCTCCTGGATGTTTACAATAGTAGTTACAATTAATAAAACTTTTTCTAAAAATAAGTAAAGAAACGTCTTTATTCAAGTACAAAATGTTTCCTAACAATTAGTGGTGGGTAAAGGCTCCGTAACTCTTTTGTTTTTGTACAGTTTTTCTTTGTCTAACGCCAGACAGGAAAAAAAAGCATTTCCAAACGATAGGGTTACGGAGCCTTAAAACCATTACTGCTAGCGTTGCTTCTTTTCAGTGACTCATGAGGTAATAGTTATGAGCCAAAAATGGAAGTTGGCCATCTAAAAAATTAATTTAACTATTTTTGATTTATACGATAACTATCAGGAGTGGGTAGGATGGCCATGCTTTTTTAGTAGGCAAATAAAGCGCAATATGATAAAACTTGATTTGGTGAGGCGCAAATTAATCATGAATCATTGGATAAACATAAACGGTCTATTATTTTTAGTATTTACATTAAATAATTAAAATAGTTAATTAACCGTTACTTGTTATTTAAAATAGATGAAACTATGAAAATATTTTTTGAATAAAAGTTTACAAAAAAGAAGTTTTTACAAGATAAAAACATCTGTAAATATTAAATTTAGTATCAGAGGCGCCGAAACAAAAAAGAGTGACATAGTATACAATAAATTGAAGAGAATAAGTACACTTATTTCGGATAGCAAATAATATTAAATTGATTGAATATAAGGCAACTTACGCCTCGTCATCCAAATAATCTAAACTATTGTCGTCCTCGACACTTTGCATGAAATCTTCTAACAACGACAGACACGAGACGAGTTGGTCAATTTTGATCTGCAAATGTTAAAAAATAATTTCCAATGCACAGTAACCTAAAACTTAAAGAGTACATTGTCTTCATTCTCCATCACTATCCTCAATCGTCCAGACGTGAGACTAGCCAAAAGAACTGCAAATTTTGGGTCCGACTTTAGCCATAGCAAGCCAAGAGCTTTAGAAGTAAAACAACAGAGATCGTACGAGTAAACGAGATATTCTTCAGCTAAAAACAAAGAAAAAGGAATGTGCATTACATAAAAAAAGTGAAGATTAAGCACAAAAATACAATCTTGAGTCGAATTAATTTAAAAAAATTAAAAGTGAAGATCCCAAACTCAATTTGAGCAAAACGCCAAATAAGAAAAGGTTCTAATCACACCAGAAATTTTGTAATATAGTCAAAGTGTCGATTTCAGTCCAAAAAACCACGTCATTGCGTACAAACTTATTTAAACTAGAATGCAAAGCTGAACCTATAATGACTTTAAAGCTACCTCCTTGATTGCCGAATAAATTTTCAAATGAGTCTGCAAACTAGCGCCAAAACAAAAATGCCGCTAGGACTTAATTCTGTCTAAAAAGCACTAACGATCATCATTGCAATTAAAAAAATAACTCTTCCGTTTATTAAATTTTAGGTTTTTTTAACCTTTTCAAAAAGAAAACTTGGAAATGAAATTATCGTCCGGCAAAGCAGCCTCCATTGCCGTTAACTATATTTATTAATTAAATGGAAATTTTTTACCTAAAATAATCTTTGTAGCTTCATCATAATGAAATTGAAAAATTTCAGCAGATTCTGATTTTATTTACAAGCATAAATAAACCGATTAAAGTCTTAAACTTCTGCTCATAAACCTCATACAATGAAGTATGCTTTTCACAGTTAGCAATTTAATTTGAAAAACCGCGATAGTTAACTTAAAAAATATTGCAAAAAAACTTACGTATTTTAAATGTTCTAAACAGTCTTTCTACAATAGTCCGAAGGTTGCTAGGCCAAGAAAGAGACACCAAATGTAGACGTTGTCGGTGATTCGTGGAGATGTGTTCCAAAAAAATTTTGGCGAAATTTAAGAGGTTTTTAGATGGAAACTAAAAAAATTCATGTAACAAATTTTGAAACAAATATCTTACGGTAAAGTGGTATATGAATCCAAATTGTAATCAAAATGTAATTTTGTCTTAGCGTACAGCAACACATTACATACAAAATGAAAAAAATATGGAACAACAACATTACCATCCAAACAAGTTTTATACAATCTAATAATCTTGACATGCAAAAATACATAGCTGCGCCGTAGGATGGCGACGTGAGTTAACAGATAAAAAAAAATTTAATTGACCTTATCTGTATGATCCTTCATATATTTTATTAAAACGCCAAGTATCGAGTTTATGTCATCCAACTCCATTTCCGTCACTCCAATCGTCAACATTAATGAAATCGCCTGCTCCAAGTCCGTCTCTGATTTTACCTCACTAAAAATACAATTTCTACACAAAAAGTTAAAAATAAAAATAGACGTACTTTTCACATATTTGCAGCCTAAACCCTTCCAGAAGTGAATTGAAAACTTCTAACCGTTCCTCTTTGGCCATGTCTCAATGTATGGAAGCTGCTCCGTAAAGTTTTGTGATCACTCTCACTTGAGAAATCAAGAAAATTGAGGAAAAAGTTTTGCAAAAATAAAATTTTATTTGCTAAAATATTTAAGAATTGTATTTGAAAATATGCGTATTGGCGTTATGCTCACAAATATTTAAATTATATTAGACCTGCGAAATCCGTCTTTATCGATCGGCATATCGGCATTGGCAAAATCTATGATTTCTAGTTAAAAAAAACGTTTTTAGATAATAATAAATAAGTAACAAATAATATATAAGTAACGTTCTTTTTCTAAAACTGGAGCGTTTTGTCGTGAAAATCTGGTACGGCGTCGTATTGGGGAGCTCGGTTTGCAACGTTGACGAGCTGTGTTTTGCAACATTTTTTTTAAATGTTGGCTCCGCAATGGTTGAAGCGATTTCTTCTTCTTTTTGATGAACTAAGAGCTTGACTCTCAATTTCTTTGTATTTTGTTTGATTGACTTCTGATTATTTTATTATATTTTTTTACTTTGTTCAGTAAAAATAGGCATTTCATGCTCTTTACCACTTAATTCTGCTTTTACGAACGGGTTTCAATAAGAAGCCATGAGACGAAAATCGACACTGTATTTACTGATTTCTTTTATTCCGGCCCATATCTTTGGATTGCTTCCGTTATAACCTCACAATTCTTAACAAAATTAGACACCATTTTAAATTTCAAAAGCCATCTGACTTCTGTTAACACTTTTAGCTTGTTCTTAAACAGGTTTTTAACTATTAAAACTTGCATGGCTGTCGCTGTAAATTTGTGCAGTTCTTCAATACTTCTGCATAAATTATAGAACTCGTATGTTAAATTATTTTCAGCATACAGCATGCTTAGCAATAGTATTTAGTAAATGGCACAGACAAACGTTATACTTATCTAAAATTATTTATTGAAATTATTTTCATAGAATGCTTTCGTTCAAATTTAGTTTTTTTATAAAATTTATGCTTCATTAATGTTGATGCGTAGGATTAACGGGTTGTGGGAAAAAATTATGGATGTTTTAGATATGCCGATTATATAGTATAGGTCAAAAATAGTACGTACTTTTTTGCGTTAACAAAAAAATGTATATGGCGTGGTATTATAAGACTTCTAAGGCTTTCTAATTTTTTATTGTCATGTGCTAATTGTCTCATGCCAACTTAAATTTGTTTTCATTGCATAATTGCAATAACGTTTATCATTTTAAGGACTAATTCTGAACTATTGTTTTGATTATTGTTCATTGTTTGTACGACTTAATTATTATAGCAATTATGCAATGAAAACAAATTTAAGTTGGCATGAGACAATTAGCACATGACAATAAAAAATTAGAAAGCCTTAGAAGTCTTATAATACCACGCCATATACATTTTTTTGTTAACGCAAAAAAGTACGTACTATTTTTGACCTATACTATATAATCGGCATATCTAAAACATCCATAATTTTTTCCCACAACCCGTTAATCCTACGCATCAACATTAATGAAGCATAAATTTTATAAAAAAACTAAATTTGAACGAAAGCATTCTATGAAAATAATTTCAATAAATAATTTTAGATAAGTATTGGACTATTGTATTTTGAGAATTAAAGACACTTAATTAATTTGAGCTTGACGGTGTGTCGATATCATGCAATAAGCACTCGAAATCATTTTTGTACGAACACAACAATTTATTATTGTAGCGATTCCGTTACATAATCCCCCGCTTTTTTTCATAAAGAAGAAAGGTTAGCAATTGCAGCACCATGTTAAAACAATGTTTCAAGGACCATTCTTCCAATTTGATGGACCACTAGGTCACTAGAACACAAATAAAAGAAAAATTATGGCATTATTGAAACTTAACTCTTTGTTTCAAAATTACTTAATTAAATATTTTTAAACATTAATATCTGTTTCTATGGAAATTGATATCCGAACGCGATTTTTTAGACTTTTAGCTTACACATTGGTGTTTATGCATTAAAAATTTTAATTAATGTGGCTCATACAAAAAAATTATGATAATTTCGTTAAATGTTTTGACAGCTTCATCTATTTTGTTTATAATTTTTCACTTAGAACCTTATAAACGGTTAATCATAGTTAATGTTTACTGCCGAACAGAATAGCGTCATAAATTATACAGTAATAGAAAATAAATATAAATAATTTAAAAAATGACAATTCGGCAGCGGGAATTATGAATACAAAAGACCGATGGTTTGTCTCTACATTTGTTCAAAAAAAATAATTATCTTTTTCAATCTATCGTTTGTAAATATTATAAGAAAATTACAAATGATGTTCCCGATTCATTGGCTTTTAAATAAGCTATTTATCGAGGTATACGGTTTATTGAGCACAAAGATACGGTTGTCTTGTTTAGACATAGTGCACCCAGTTTTGGGCCGGGTTAATCTAAGAAGTGTTCAAAGGATTTTTTTTCACCCACGCCTCGATCTAGCTTAAAAAAGCTAAGCAAAATGCAGCAACGGTTACAACTCTGAGCCCGATTTGTTAACAAAAGATTTTTTTAATTTGACCCTATTGTGTTGTCTGATAAAAATTAAAGTGTTTTTAATCAAATTCTGCTTCATTGTCTTTATTGATACGTTAGCGTCGTACCCTGAATCCCGACAGGAATTCCTTTTAGTTGTGAGTAAAAAAAACATTTTTCACGTTTTATTGTCAAATGCACATAGAAAAAATTGAAACAATTTGTCGCCCTTCCCACTGATTGTGAGTATGAATCCAATTACTTGGGATCGGAAAAAAAACGCGTGAGTCATTTTTTTCTATAAATACAGAGGATTTTTTTCATCATTTCACCTTTTTTTGAACAATTGTGTAATATTGCGTTATGCGACAAAAAAAAATGGCGCTACCGACCAAAGTTTTTTTTTTGTCGAGTTTTGATCATTTGAAAATTGTTATCTTTTTTTCACCTTCTCTCACATTTGCTCAGAAAAGGTTTTTTCAGTATTTAAAGTTTGGGACATATAGTTGCGGACACGCGCAACTTTTATGAATATTTACATTTTAGAAAATTTTTGAATCAAAAAAAAATAAATACTTATGTTTTAATGTAAGAATAAGTGTTTGCGTCTTTGTTTTTTCAAAGTAGCAAAATTATGTTTTTGCAAAACTTTTAAAAATTAAAAAAAATTTTTTTTTAATTGTGTAAAATCGAGTAATCTTTCTTCAAAATGGTCAAATTCAATAATTCATTAACAATTGAAAGGATGTGAACTAAGAGTTAAGTTTTTAATTTATTTTACATTTATGCCAACATGTTAGCGTTTATTCCATGTGCGATAAACATGAAAGTTTGTTAGTTTTTGCCCATATTTAATAATAATTATAATATATAATTGATCATTTAAACGCGTAAGCTTTTTGATGCATTTACTGCAATTTTTTATGCTTTTTGACTGTTAATTTAATGCATTCACCATTCTAATGGTTATTGTGACCGTATGCGAAAAACTAAATTTTGAGAATAATAAATTTAATTTGCAGGTCATAATTTGGAATGGCATTCTGCGACGGCATTGGACGAGATGCGTGTAGTATAATTGGTAACACGCCGATGGTGTACTTAAATCGCGTTTCTGCCGGTTGCAAAGCGAAAATTGGTTTGATTAGTTTAAAATTTTTGCACCATTTGATTGGTCTTTTTGAGAGCTTTTGGTTGTTTTTACGCTTTTGTAAAATGTTGATAATTTTTTTTCAAGAGTCATTTGTGATCTTTGTTAGGCTGGTTTAAAGGTAACGACATTTTATGCGTTAATTTACGACTTATGGGAAGAAAACATGAAAATTGTACACTGCGTATTAGATCATATTTTTTAATTTTCAGCCGTCAAATTAGAGTACTTGAATCCGGCTTGCTCGGTCAAGGATCGCATTGGGCTAGCAATGATTCTTGACGCCGAAGAGGAGGGATTTATTAAGCCAGGCCTCACTACTCTTATTGAACCGACCTCTGGAAATACGGGAATTGCATTGGCATTTGTTGCGGCAGCGCGTGGATACAAACTAATTTTGACAATGCCAGCTGGAATGAGTATCGAAAGGGTACTTTTTATACAATGTTAAATTTTTTTTTCCATTTTGATTGTAGCATGAATTGGGTATACATTTTTTTATTCAACTATATTTAACGAAGATGTAATTTTGCCAAAGCATTCGTTTTACATTTTTTTATAGCTTTTAGGTGCTGAAAGTTTTGATCTTTTTTTCTTAGGAATTTTTCCAAGTCTGAACAATTTTGATCTTATTACATTCTTTAAAGCTTCTTTGATTAAAAATTGTTTTTAACGTTTAATTTCAAGCGTTTATGCATTTTGGGAGTTACTATGAATGTGATTTGACATGTACGATCTAATTTTCAAATTTCAAATCTATTTTTCAAAATTAATTCAAATTGCAAAAAAAATTCAAATTGCTTAAAAACTTTTATTAATTTTAAGCCTAACAAATGAATCCTATATTGGAGGGATGATTTTATGGCGAATGTGTTTTAAGTAAGGATTATGCATTTTATCTTAAATTGTACTTGTGTTTTTATTGCGTTTTGTAAAATATTTCTTTTAGAGAACACTTTTGCGTGCTTACGGCGCCGACCTTGTGCTGACCGATCCCGCGCAAGGAATGAATGCATCTATTGAAAGGGCAAATGAGTTGGCTGAGAACATTCCGAATTCATATATTCTGCAACAGGTTGCCATCCTAAAACATTTTTTAAACCCATAAATAATATTTTGTTTAGTTTGAAAATCCAGCCAACCCCAAAGTCCATTATCGGACGACTGGCCCTGAGATTTGGAGACAAACAGAGGGCAATATCGCGGCGTGTGTGTTCGGTGTAGGAACAGGCGGCACTGTGACAGGCGCTGGATCATATTTAAAGGAGATGAATCCCAACGTTAAAGTCAGTTCAATTTTTAAATTGACGAAATGCTTGAAATGTAAATTGTTTTTGTATTAGTTATTTTTAGGTGTATTCCTGCGAGCCCGAGGAGTCAGCAATTCTCAGCGGACACCCACCCGGTCCACACAAAATTCAGGGTATTTTTTTTGTGTTTGGTATTGCTGTTCATTATTACTATGTTAAAATATTGGGTTATTGTGATCTATTTGTTTTTGAAGGCTGTTTAACGATTGAGTATAATTACAGAGGGATAGACACGTATATTTTAAGTTGAAAAATTCAATTAACAATTCGAAGAATGATTTGATTCGTACAATAAATACATAAAAATTTAATATTTTTAAAAATCGATTTTTTTGAAAAAATTATTAATATATTAAACATAATAAATTTATTAAAGCTGTTTCTTCGAAGCAAATTTTTTAATCTAAACAGCCTACTCATTGACAGTTTTGGGCAAAACAGCTCACTCTTTTTCCCTGTTAGACTCGATTGCAAAATTTTCTCTATTAACTTATTGCTGTTGTAGGGTTAGGCGCCGGGTTTATTCCTTCCGTTTTGGACACAAATGTTTATGAGGACGTTGTCAAAGTGCATTCAGATGAGGCCATTGTTATGGCTCGCCGGCTGGCGTTGGAAGAGGGCTTATTAGCGGGTGTGTCTTTTCTTGCGCACATAATGTGTGATCTTCAAATATAAAAAAAAATTTAGGCATTTCGGGTGGCGCCAACGTTGTTGCAGCGATTCGTGTGGGCAACATGCCGGAAATGGAAGGCAAATTGGTTGTGACTGTGTTACCAAGTTTTGGCGAACGATACTTGTAAATTTATTGCTTGATGTTTGCAATGTTATGCATTTTTAATAGTTAACGCTGAATTTGGCGTTAACTCATTTTAAACAAAATTTAATACTTTTTGTTATCTGCCACTTAATTGGAAATAATAAATATAGGAAAAAAAAAAACCATAATTACAAAGCGTTCGAAGTGGTAAAGATACAAAATTATAAAATATATATTATTACGGAATATATATTTTTTTAATTTTTTACTTGAATACAGTAGGCGACTTTTTGTCCGCATTTTTTTAAAAAAGCGCGCTGATAGGATTTTCTGTTTTACTAATCATTTTGAAACCGCTGGTTTTTTTTAATTTTCTAAACGCATTATCTTTCAGATCGTCCGTGTTGTATCGTGACTTACGCGGCGAATCATTTGACATGCAAGTAGAAAGTTTGGAGGACAATTTAAGCCGCCTTAAGCTATTCGAATTTCCTGAAATCGCCTAAACGGGTTTATTTTACAGTATCTCTTAAAATAGACGGTAACAGTAGGTGTAAAATTGGTATTAGATGTAAATTTTATTTGTTTATTTGATAAAGTTTTAATTATTGTTCTTTATTAATATTGTTTAAAATTTCTGTCTTCTTTTAATGTATCGAACTTGACATTTAAGCTCAAACTCAAACTCAACAAACTTTTTTTTTTGGCATTTAATTACACTCAAAAACGAGCCTGCGTTTCAATATAACTTTAAAAACTTAATTTAAGTTCTTATTTTCAATGTAGGGATTATGAAGAAAGCAAATCGTAAGGCTTTTGTGAGTAAGGTATGTCTTCAATTTATTTAATTGTAAGCTAATTCTTAACTTTTGTACAAACTTATTTAAATAAAATTCGCAATATATCATTGACGAATAATTTTATGTCAAAAAAACGTTGTAATCCAAGTCGGTCTAAAAAAAATCTTCTAAGTACAAAACAGTTCTAAACAGAGCTTTCATTTGAGTCCAAAATGAGTTCAGCTTATTTCACAGAAATTTGCATGATCTAAAAAACAAATAAAGCTTAATCTACAATGACCTTCTCGATTGCAACATTTTTGACAAATGCTCCCAGGTGACTGTAAAAGCCTGAACAAAGAAACCGCTTGAACTCATTTTGGACTCAAATGAAAGCACTGGTTGTTTATTTATTTACGTTTATAATGCAAACGCAACTACATTACAATAGAATAGTACAAGGATATACATAATAATTAGACAAATCTTTCTTCTATAGGAAAAAGAACTACATGAAATAACAAAAAAATTAAGTTACACATACATCGATTGGCAGGTAGTGATGCAATATGTTTTGAAACGCTGCTCGCACTTTTATTACACTGTTTTTGCAAAAAAAAATATCAAAAGAAAGAAAATAAAAAGTTAAGAATTTTTTATGTACACTGTGCACAAAAATTATAGGTTCACTTAAATTTATGCACTTTATTGTTAATATTTTTTTCTGAAATTTTTACCACATATTCCTCAGATCTGTATAAAACTTTGTGGAAAATGATTTTTTCATACAATGAATACTTTTTAAAAAATTAAATTTTTTTATGAAAGTTTGGTTTGCAATCTAATAGTTAAATAACAAACTTTAAACAAACTTAACAAAAAATTTAAACAGCCGAACTTTGGGTTCTCGTGAATGAGTAGTGACCAAAAATCGAAAAATTTCTCATTTTATAGGAAATTTTCCAACAAAACGCCAAAATACAATTTGAACGAAAATTTAACAAAATTTGAAATTAATATTAAATTTTAATTTTGAAGCTTTTGCTGGCCTTTCGCCACAAGAAGTGTGATTTTTAACCGCACTAAAGTTATAGGTTCACTTTAAAAATCACTTAAAAAAAACGGTTTACTTTAAAATTTATATGTTTCTAACAATAACAAATCAACAACAACAAAAAATAAAAGTAATTTAGTAATCAATAGGTCCTCCATTATTATTAATTATTTGAAAAACCCTATTATTCATACTTTGAACCAGATTATTAAGAATATCCTGTTCTAAACAGTTCCAAGCAGCTTGAATGGCTTGTTTAAGCTCATCCTACTTACTGTAATTCTTCAGCTCGCTGTAGACTCGCTTTACCAGTTTTCCTCATACGTTTTCAATCAGGTTGAGGTTGGGGGACCTTGCAGTATGATTGAAAACAACGATGTTTCCCGCCGCTAACCAAGTTTTTGTGCTATATCTTGTATGGATGAGCGCATTGTCGTGCATGAAAGTAAATTGCATATCGCTATGATTGTCAAGAAAAGGTTTGAGATAGGCCTGTAGAACTTCTTGGTACTCCTCACTATTCATTTTACTTGATGAAAAAGCGATTTGAAGTTTTCCATGAAAACTAAATGCTGCGCAGTGTATATGCAGTGAAAGTTCTCGAAAATATAGCGTTCGAGAACACCGCAAAAAAACAATATAAAAGGGCAACATATAAGAGCAAAACAACACACTATATAAGCAAGCTGACAAACGTCTATTTCGAGTCAGTTTTAGAAAAGATTTTCCAGCGGTTCGCAGCTTGTCGTAGTTGCTTCTGTGGTGAAGAGTGATGCAGGATATTCATGAAGTCATTTATTGTAATAAACGTAATATTATTATTTGTATTGTTCAACGCTACAATTATGATTAACTAAAATATAATGGTATACCACTACACCATTGGCTAAACCAATAATATTCCTTGAGTACTATCACTACATTATAAATAGGATTGATCACCCTACTATAATTACAGTCCACACTACTAGCCACAACTATCTTCATACCCTAACGCACTATTTATATATATATATATATATATGTATATATATGCGTATAAAAACACTTATGATAATTATAAACATATAATAAATGTTTATAACAAATTCACGCCAAAAATTAGGTGGAAAAATGGGCAAACTGTCACGCAATAATTGTACAAAATTTTGGAACAGGAAATAGCTACAAATGTAGCGTTTAATTATAAAAAAAAGGAAATTGAAAAAATTTCTGATAAAATTATAAAAGCTAAAAACATACACACGGCGCTTAAAACATGATTAATGTTTTTTAAACTTGTCATTCAAATTGTGGTTTGGCGATGTGTTTTTATTTATTTTTTAATATTTTTAAAATTACACCTCTTTTGCAACAAACTTTGCAAGCTTGTGGATTATCTTTGCGAGGATGAATTTTTAGCGGTTTTTTTTTTAAATAACCGTCTTGTTGTATTTTTTTATATTATGTATTGTGTTTTTATTTTTTTGTTTTTTATATTGTGTTTTTTTTGATCAAACTTAATGAATTTTTATTTTAATTTTGAGACTCTGAATAAGGTCTCAATGAACAGGGGTCTAAAAACTGATTGAATTTTTTAATTCAGCATCAAAATTGATGGCAAATCAATGAAATAAATTTTACAACCATGTTTTAGTTCAAACCTAAGCGCCGTGATACAATTATGAAAAAAAATATCTAAAAAAAAACAAAAAAAACCAAAAAAATGTCTGTGCTTTATAATAATTTATCATGTCAAAAAAATGTAATAAAAAAAACTAATGTTCATTTTCTTATCAAACTGCTTTACGCTTTACTCATTTCTAATTTAAATAAAAAAAAAGTTTATTAAATTTAAGTCTCTTATACATTTATTAGTTGTATTTTCTACATGTATTAGTTTAAAAATCAGTTAATTGTTTGGAATTGTACTGTTTTGTAATTTATGTACTCAATTTTAGAACTTGGGTATTTTTTATTAATCATTATAATAAAAATTTATTGCAATCATTCAACTTTTTTTTATTGACTGCAATTATTAAAAATCAACTAAATAAAATTTTCGAATATATAAACTTTCAAGAAGACTCTTTGTACACAAATACTTGAGGATTTTTGTAAATGACTAAAACGAAATGAATATTTCTTTTCAAAGTTTGTTTTGACTTTAAAGTTTAGTTACATGTCCCACAAGTCTTTTCAATATTAATTTTGTGTCAACATTTAAAAGTGCTGTACAATACCTTCAATTACTCTTCAAGCCAAAATGAGCTTAAGTTCACTCTTAAACAAGTAGTGCAAGCCAAAACATAAAGCCAATATTTTTTTTTCAATTTTAGTCAAAGGATTAAAATGATAAGTTATATTACAATACAGTTTTCAAAATTAAAGAATCCTAAATAAACGTTTTATAAAAATCAACAATCTTATTTGGAATTATTTTTGAAAAAGTCAATTGGCATTATGCATTTTTTAAATAAAAAATTTTATCAAAAAATTTGACAAGGCTGGGCGCCTGCGCACCACAAAGAATAAAACACATTAGCTAATGTTACATTTTTGCTGTTTAATTGCTCTTAATTTATCTTTTTTGATCATACAAAATATGAAATTGTTTCATTCTTTTATTTTTTCCGCTCATCGATTATCGGTAATTCTTACAGTTTATTTCTATAAAAACTTTTTAATGATTGTTTTTTTTATTTTATTGATAAAGTTGTAAGTATTTTTGTTTTTAGCTTCGATTGCGGAATATGGTTTATGGCGCAATATTCCGGTTTCCGAACATAAATTTTACGGCGCGAAACTCGTTAAATGACATTTTTTTATTTTTTTGGAAACCCTAAAAAGTTAAAAATAAATTCCTGGCACAGATTTAAATTGTTAAATTACCTGAAACACCTAATTAAATATTTAGTGTGACGAGTCGAACCTTTTCTAATAATTTATTTGTTGTATTTGTCATTTTTAATTTTCAGCTTACAAAATTGGATAATTTTTTAAGCTAAATGTCTTTGCAACAGAATGGCATTAAAATTTTGGGCATGATTACCCGTCGTGACAATGAATGCATTCAATTTTGGGTGAAGAAAAAAGAGCGTTTTATTGTCTCATTGAATTCAGTCATCTTTGAGGATTATGATGTTGACGTGGCTGAGTGGATTTACATTCAACACGACCTTCATTACTTCGTCTCGCGAGTCACAGGCAGTGAATTGCAAAAATTACCGAAAGTGATGGTTATAGATAACACAATTTTGGTATTTTTTCTTTTTTTCCTACCTTAAATTAGTATATACGTAAAAGCGTGTTGTACGGTTTAGGCTTTAGGCTTTAGGCTTTGAATTGAGGTTTTAATTTTTCATTTGGACTATTTTATCAAATTTTAAATTTTTTTGCTAATTTTTTAGGTCACCGTTAATTTACGATTAATGAGTAATTTTATGGATTATGTAGTTACAAAAAAGGAAACTGAAGCGCCAACATTGTAGTAAGAACTGATAAATTTTTACGTACTCAAAAAATGGGGTGGGATTCCATAAGGAGGGGCTTCCAAGTTAGCAAATACGTTGTTTTTGCGCTAAGTACTTCTGAATTTTCGTTTATAGATTATTATTTTTAGGTAACGATCAACTTCATTCCGCTGGAAATTTTCCTCCACCCAAAGAGCGCAAGAGAGAAAGGCCTGCGAATGGCTGCCACGCTTGAGCTAGGCAACATGCCCATCGTCTTTAAGAATGATTATTTGCCTTATTGTTGTTATAGCGGAAGCGCGCAGATTGTGTAAATTTTTTTTCAACTAGGAAATAAGGGTTTTTTGACGTGATGCTCAATTGATTGCCTTTTGCTGGTATTCAATATGCAGAATACTTACGTTTGGTCCTAAAACTTTCACCACGATAAGCGTAATATTTACTCTAATTAGATATTTTAGTTCACGTCAGACGTCCGTTGAAGCCCGACTAGAGTCTAACTATCAAACGCCTTGGCTTATACGAAAAGTTGATAAAGTACCTGTCGCAAGACCTTCTGTAAATTGTTTTGACTTTTGTTTTTTAAGGCCTACAATGGAATTTCACTATTTTTAGGAAATTAGGAGAAAACTCGAATCATTCAACGGTATAGTCATTAAGGAGTTTGCGGAAACGTTTTACATTTATAGTGCGGCAACAGGTCTAGCATTGCTTTACAAAATCAACATTGAAAATCAGCATATTGCTGTTGGAGACATTATTCGGTATTGTTGTATGTGAGTTTTTTTAATCTCAATTTTTTTTATATATGAACTTTCTCTTTAAGTTTTTTACCGGGACCGGGTTGAACATAATTTCTGCATTTTTTATTTTTTCATAATGAACTTTGTATTATAAGAAATTGTGTCAAAAATATAAAATTTAATTATATATATAAATTATAATTTTAAGTACATGAGAAGTTATACTAACTTTATCTGTTTGTGGCTTTTTTAAGCCAATTTTGAAGAGCCATAAAATGTTTTATTGGATAATTTAATTCAATGGTCCTTTTTACAGTAGACTCGCCTGTGTTGTATCATCTAAAAATTTGCTTTTAATGTATCTGTCACAATGTTAGCAAAGTTTTTGCGCCAATACATACTTTTTTTGTCGTCTAGTTATATAATTTATAAAGTGCATTATAGTCTGCGTAATTTTTCAAATTATTTTAATTGGAAGAGTAAGATTTAAGTATTTTTTACATTTTATGGTTTACTGTTAAAATTATTTTTATTTTTTCAAAATATTTCTTAAAGTTGTCGACTAATTATTTTCTATTGACTCAATCGTTGTTGTTTATAGAAAAGTGGAGGAGAACGATCTGTTGAAGAAGTTTGTTTTGGCGCCGTCGAATGTCGTTACCAATATGAAGACGATTCATAATAACAACGGCGTTATTGATGTATTATTTTTTTGTATCATCTTGGACAATTCTATGCTTTTTTCTTTCAGATTATACATAATATAACAATTGGAATAAATCCAACCCATATGGGATCTTACGACGTTGATATCGTTGGCAAGGTTTACGATGTGAACGGTTTAATTACGGTGAAGCAAGAGGGCCGCGACCTCAGAGTTCAAAGTCGTTGTGTTTTGGATGTCAAGGAGAAATCCGTCTTTTTCGAAATTTCCGCTATTCTCGATTTCAACAATAGTGCGAACAATTTGAGCAGCGCAAGAAGCATAGTTTGTTTTAATGCAATTTTTAATGAACATTGCCAAATTTTTATGCAAAAGGCTGCCATAATATTCCTAATAATTTGAGTGATTAGGAGTGTTGATTATTGTGAAATATGGTTTATAAATTACTTTTAAGCTGAAATGACTTAACGTGGTGACGCCGATCTCAATGACAAAATGTTAAATAGTTATTAAATTTCAATTATCTTAACGTGATTTATGCCTTACTAATTGAAAGACCAATGCGGTGATTCGTGATCTAAGCTTGTCTAGTATAACAGAGTCGATTACTCAGCCAAATTCTTTAAGAAATTCATTTTAGAATTGTGCATTGCCACAAAGCTCAAAAACAAAAGCAATGCCACAAAGCTCTACAAAACCGGACAAAATAAACTTTACAGTATTTATTTTGTTTGTTTTACTATTTTAATAGTATCTGACGGTTTAGGCGCAAGTTAGCGAGGGAATTGTTTTCCATAAACAAATTGATGGAACAGTCCACATTTATTCCAAGGATCCCGCTTTTAAAGATTTGGTGGGCATTTTTACGTCTGAAAAGTTCGTTTTAATTTTTGTTTTTAAATTAAAGTTTAAGTATTTTTTTGAGTTGTGATAATTTGTTTGGTAATTTTTTGAGGAAATATGAGTATTGTGTTGACAGGATATTTTCCAATAATTTGCAAGTAGCAAACAATCCTTGCAGGTTGTATGAGCTCAAAAAACGCTAAAATTGAATAAAGAAGTAAATAGGCTATAGGTTGGCTTTTCAAATAGAGGCTTGCGCTTTTTTATTATTAAATATTACTAAGGTATAGTTGTGTGGGAAATTTCCAATTTATAATTGTAATTCTATTGGAGAGTTCACTCAAAGTATATTTTATGCGGAAATTTTGATTAGCTGTTATTAAGTAGCCAACCGACTTTTTTTTACCATTATCAACAAATCAATTTGCAGTTTGCGAAATTTTTTACCACTATTATGTTTAAATGCTGCATAATAAATTTCAAACTTAATATTAAAAACGCAATTCTTATCCCAAAACCATTTTTTTACCTCTTTTTCTGTTCTAAGCTTTATCACAATCTATTACAGCAATTAAAGCATATGATATGTATAAAAATTGAATAAATTATTTTAAATTTACTTTCTTTGTTTTTAGAGCCGGCGTATTTCCACCGCTTGAAGTTGGCGAGTGGGTGTTTATAAATCAATTACATAGTGGGCCGATACTTCGCAAACACTACATGTTGGAGTCAATAGTAAGAATGAAGACTCCTAAATGTGAGACGCAACTTCTCAACGGTTACCTCAGAGTTTGTATTTTCTTGGGAGTATGTAAAATTATTCCAATTTATTGCTTTAGGCACGCGTACTCGTTAGCGTTATTGACGAAACCCTGTACAACAACTTTTTTGGTATCATATATGATCCCGAAAAGGTATTGCAGCTAAACACCAAGTCCAATGTTAATGTTTGGTGCATAAAAATGAACAAAATAGTCAATGGTTGTCATTGGGCTATTGCGGCGGACCCTGACCCTGTTTTGGTACATTTTTACTTTTAATTTTATGTTTGAGTTTTTATTTATTTTTTTAGCAAGTTGAGACTGCCGTGGTGGATGTGCCTCTGCCACCAAAAAAAGTTGCGAGCGAGCCTGTGTACTCCTATCTCGGTGCTAAGTATAGAAATAGTAATAGAGAAATGATTGTAAACAACACAGCAAATATACAAAATGGAAAAAGCGTAAATTTTTTAAATTTATAAGTTTTACGATAGGTGAAACAGTTAATTTTTATTGATCGTTTTGAGTTTGATTGCGAAGTTTTAATTGTGCTATTGAACATAAATTGTGCTCTATTTAAATACATAGACTGAGCAAAAAAAGTAATACAAGATATGCATTTTTATTTCGATAAAAACTACAAAAAAAACATAAACGAGTGAACGGAAGAGAGCAAAAACGAACTCCGCAGATGAGAGAATGCGACTGCCCTCAGTTTTTTAATGGCGGCATTTTGTACGTATTTGTTAATTTTATGGAAGAGTAATCCATTGTTCAAGGTTTTTTTCAAGTTTTGGGGCTAGTAAATTATTTGTTACAAATTTTGATTTTTAAGTTGTCGTAGTTCGAACGATTCTAGTTTTTTGGAATGACGTTCGTTTTTAGTTTCTATTGCCAGTTTTATAACATATAAGCTAAGGATTCGAAAAAAGTTAACTTGACATTTTTGCGAAGTCTCGGACAAAAGTTGCGCGTTCTCAAACTTGTGATGTTGTATTTTTCAGCATTTTTTTGTTTTGTAAATGCTTCCGTTTTCTGCTTTTTTTTTTTTTTTTTTTTTGACTTATTACATAATTTTTTTTTTTGGTTTTTTACTATCATTATTTATTTATATTAAGTTTTTATGTCAGAATGTTCAAAAAATAGTAAAAAAAAATTTTGAAAAAAAAGGTAACTACTCGATTTTTGAACATGCGACCTTATGCAGTTAACCACTTGACCATAAAAGCATGCATCAAATTTTCGTTAAGTGTCAGCATCGTAAGTAGAAAAGATTTACTTTTTTTGTTTTTTTGCTTTAGAACTTAATCGCTTTATTTTTTGTTGACGACTTATGTTAATTTTTTCTCAGAAATTAAAAGTAAAGAATAATGGTGTTTGCATTTTTATAACATTACTTATTAATTCCAGCCAACTAACGTTTCCACATCCAATGGCAATAATAACACGCATCATCAAAACAAAAGGACTCATTACGCCTCTCTTCTGTTAAACCAATCAATCAAAAGTGGAAACAGTAATCTCGATTTTTGTCAAAAACAATTTTTCAACACTGAAAATTACCTACGGACTCCGCCGTCCGTCATAGCTAACAACCTAGCCAGCCGAAGTCAGAATCCGGTTTATGATTTGAATTATTTGATGGATGATAATTGGGATAGCCAAATGCCTTCTTCTTTTTTGCTGAAGGAACCGTTCTCAATGTCAAATGTAATTTTTCATTTTTTAACTATTAGAGACTTGTGGCTCAGACAATTGAGTGCTAGTCTCTGAAGCAGCTTAGCCATCGGCATCCAAATATTGAACTTTTTGCCAATTGATTTCTTTGCTGTTTGTTATTTATTTTTTTGTATCGTTAATTAATATAATAAAGGTAACCACAAAATTAAATAAGAAAAACCGGCGAAAAATGGTAAACAGTAACAGCTTTCTGTTAAAGCCATTAATTTTTTATTTCGTTTCTTCTCAATTTTATAACCCAATTATTTCAACATTTTTAGCCAACTCCACAATTCGGTAATCAACAAAATGGTAATCAATCTTTGAAAACAAATGAAAGCGAGTGCAAGGAGTTTCGTCCTCGTTTTCTGAACGACGGCGTTATTGTGTCGAGGTCGTCTGACAAAACGTGCTTTTACATTTTTGCCAAAATTTACCAACTCTTGAACTTTTACTCCCACAAGAAAACCAACATACTCATGTGGAGCATGGAGATTGGATAAATTTTGAAGTTTGTTTTTCTTTTATTTTTGTTTTTTTGCCGACAAAGAGAGATGGTTTATAACCTGTTCTGGCAAATCCGGATGAAACTTTTACCGAAAATACTTAATAAAAAGCTTGATGTAAGTATTGTGTTAAAATTTTTCTCAAAATTGACACAGTGTAAGAGTTACGGTAGCTCAAAATTTTAGCTGTTTCATATATACAATAAGTTCCCGCAAACACTTTTTTCATCATAAATTTTTTCTTAAACAACGAAATTCAACAAAATTACACTTAAACGAAAGCCAACAAATTTCTCTACAGGATCACTTTAAAAAAAGCTTAAAATTTTTGCCTTTTGCCGCCACGCACGCCTCCAGACGCTTCCGAAAATTTTGGACGATAGTCGCGCCAGGCCTTCTGGAGAGCGCGCTTTACGGATTTAATTGTCGTGTGGTTAGTAGCGCAGGCTTTGCTCTCCAATATACCCCAAATAGAAAAATTCATAGGATTCAAATCGGCCGTCCACAGGTCTTTGCCCCAAATGTTGAATTTTTTGGCGTTGCATAATCGGTCAGCCTCGCGGCATGAACCGGCGCCCAACCTTGCGGAAGCACCCAGCGCTTGTTTTTGAAGTAATCCTAACTCCAAAAACGTCTTGCAGGATCTGGTTTTGGTAAACATTGCCGCTGATTTTCACACCGCGCTGGACAAAAATTAGAAGCTTCTTCTCGTTTTTTGAAATTCCCGCTCAGAACATTACGGATTTCAGGAAGTGGTGTCGCTGAGTCGGTCTCTTTTCTAAAAATTAACAATTAAACCAATCATTGAGTCCACAACCGAAAATGAACGAAACCAATTTAAATTACAAGAAAAATAGCCTATATTTTTGAACATTTTAGAAACAGCTAAAGCTTTAAGCTACCGTTACTCTTACGCAATCTCTATTTTAGGACAAGAATTTTAAGACTATACATCCATCAGGTTAAACTATTTTTCGTAAATGGTTCTTGCGGGATCCGATGCGGTCATAAGCCTTCTCTTGTAAGCTGTTGCTGCATATTTTATTGTTGTTATGAAATTAACTACTCTTTTGGTTTTAGTTCTTATATATCAAGGGCAGGCCCATTGTAGTCAATTATATTTCCCGTCCGCCGATTTGTCCTACAAGAACAGTGAGAAACAGCATTCAGGTAACCAGTTGTTTTATTTGTAAATACATATTTAATTTCAAAATGTTAATCCATTATTTGAAATTATTAAATTTGTACACAGATTTATCAATATCATTGTATTCTGTCTGTAATCTGTTCATTTCAGTTTTCGAGTTTAGTTTTTGGGCAACGAAGTCTTACAATGACTTTTTTTCGTAAAAATACTTAAATATAGTTTTTGGGATATTCATTTTTTCTAAAATTTTCGCAAGTAAATTTTCAATTTTTTGTTTGGAAAAATTTTTCCACTTATTGACCGTTCCTATAACGGAATAAAAATTTTTATTAATTGAACTTTTCTTTAAATCCACTTTTGTAAAAATTTTTTTTTTGACTTTTTTGGTTTATCAACGAAAAATACGGTATATTAATGACAACTTTTTTTGTATGAATACTGATTTTTCAGCTCATAATGGATGTGTACGTCCCGCAAAATTACTCCCAAGAAACTGATTTGTGTCTGGTGCGCGCCGACTTTGTCAAAACGATTCTCGACTCGAAACGCCTAATCACTAAGGATATGATTCGCAAAACCCTGAAAGCCGTCGTTGTTCGGAGTAAGCCAACGCCGACGAATTCCATCGCGTGGAGAATCGAGGAAATTTTGGAAGTGAAGACCTTGCCAGTTAGCTAAATTCTACTTTTATTATTATTTTAATATTTTATTGTTAAGTTTTAAATATTGATACAATCTTTAATTTTTAATATATATATCGATCATTCCTTCTTTTTTCTGTTTTGACATTTCTGCTCAGTTAATGTTCATCGAATTAAGCAACCATTTTTTATAAACTCTATGCAAATATTGTTTTTTGGGTGCTATTGTTTTTAAAGCTTTGTATTTATAGTGATCTGCATACTCAGTGCTTACAGTTGGTGCATTTATTGATAGGCTCGAGCAAAATAAACATTTGCGTATAAAATATAACAGAATGAATATGTGTATAATTATCGTACGATAACGCATAAATAATTGATAAAGTACGGAAAAATTTTCAGTAACGACAGGCATTTTTTTGGTTATTGTTCACTTTCTTCCAGCTACTAATAGACACATCAAACGTTCGCATATATACCTACACTTAAGGTTGTGCTGTAATGCAATACCCCCAGAAAAAGATCTTCATGCAGCATTTATTGAGAAGTAGTGCAATCTACTTTTTAGCCGTTCCTTGTAAATGATTGTAATGATTCTTGTAAATGATTCTTAATAGTGCTTTATTTTTAATTTGACTCACCGCTGTCCTTTTGTTTCGATACGCGTGCAGGCCAAAATAGGTAATATTAATTTATTAAATGCTTTGGTGCAAGTGTGAAACTTGTAAAATTGTTTTTATCTCAAATGCTTTTTGTAGAATGCCAAAATAAATTATTCTCCCTCATAAATTTTTGTTGATAATATTTTATAAATGTTTAGTAATGAATAAAAAAATTTCCGATTGATGTGTTACATTTTTTGCCTGAACTGAACTGTTGATTTTTTTCGACGTATTTAATATTGAAATTGAATGCTTGCTCGGACATTGAGTCTTGGGCTGTCGTGGGGTCAGCGAATGTTTGGCTTTGCAATCAAAAATTTTATGTTTGCGTATTTGTATTTTTTAATAGACGCTTGCAATTTGATGTTAATCGGAGCCTATTTGTTTTCTGTGCTTTCTCTTCTAAATGTTGTATTTGATTTGTTTTTTCCACGTATTTTCCTGATATAAAATTATAGCATACGTATTCAGGGTTGTCTCGGAATTCCAAATTTCGATTTCCGGCGAGTTTCCCTAACGATTTCCGACTTTTTGGGGAAATTGTCGAAATATATGTAAAATTTTTTTTGTATATTTTTTAACTTATAAAAAAATGTTACAAAATTATAAAAAATATTTTTTGCAAAAAATAGTTAAAAATTAAGTTTTCCCTTTTCGATTTCTCAAATTTTAAATTTGTTTCCGCGACATATTTTTTTTCATTTAACTTCTTTTTTAACTTTTTTTTAAACGAGCACTGATGCAGCCACCCAAAAACCTTTCAAAATCAAGCTTACCAAACGGAGTGCTAATACAATTTGTTGTAAACCAATTCAAATAAGAAACCATTATATTGTATAGTTTATCTATCAATGGTTATCTATCTGTGCTTAATCTTTGCTAAACCAAATATCTTTGAAAAATATTTCTATACTTTTGCGCAGTTATAGACCGTCCAATTTTTGTTTGGCGACAAATTATGGAAACCATGAAAGGTAGCTTTTATTGCAATTTGTTCTTTTTGTTGATGGTAATTTTTTTTTAGCTATTTCCTTTTACGTGGGCGATTCAAAAAAGGTCGTACGGAATATTTTTGTAAAGCACGATCCATCAAACGAATGCGCACTTTCCATAGCCAATATTCCTCCAATTATGTCTTCGGTATTTTTTCTACGTTATTTTTTTTTGAAGACTTAAGCATTCCTAAATTCTATCTTTTATTTTTGATAAATGGCAAAAATTTAAGTAAGATTCTAAGGATAATTGAAATTTTATTTTATTAGAGAAAATGAAATGTAGCTAAAACTTGGTCTTGCAGAAAATTCTAGTATCAGATTAGTTCTTGTCAGGACTAACTCAGTTTTTACATTGCCAACGAATAATTGTTGTTTCGAAAAATGGATTTAATTTTTTTAAGGAAAACGTCGAATGTTTGTTAAATAGCCTCATTGCGCCGGCAGAGATCCTACGTCTGATTGTCAAAAAAAGTACGGCGTTAAACGGCAAATTATCGGAAGTATTTTTTAAATTTTTTTTCCAAAGTTTATTTGTATAATATTTTAGGGATATCGCTCGGGGAATGTACACTTTCGTCACATAAATGATTGCAAATCTCTTCTGAAGAAATGCATTAAGTTGGCGCCGATCTCGCTGAAAAAAATCGGAGTTGAGTTACCAACACTAGGCGTTAAAAGTATGTTTATTTTATATCTTCTTTTTCATATTATTTAATATAAGCAATGCATTGGTTATTTCTTTTTGTTTGTTTCAAAACTATTTAATGACTTATTTCTTAATGCATATTTTGCGTTCAATACTTTTCTGGGGTTTAAAGCTCTTTTTGTTTAGAAGCCTTCCAAATATTTCAAAATAGCTGTAATGAATTTTGTGTTGGCGATATAATCAGAAATTCTTAAAGCATTATCTAATAAGTCATATATTACAACTAAAAAATTCAACATTGCTAGGACTTAGTATGACATTAGCTGAATGCGATGGAAATACGCCTACATAAAGTAGCAATATTATTTTTTTAGACAGTCTTCAAAATAATTTTTAAAGATTTGCTAATGTTTTATAGAAACGATAGATGATTACATCGCAAAATTTGTTCCCATTGAAGAGTTGCTGAGGTCGGCTAACGACGTGCTCGTCGCCTACGAGGAGAAGAAGACGATTGAAACAGAGACAGTCAAACGGAAGTTCAATGAGCCGGACGACGAGGGATGGGTAACCGTAACAAAACAAGGTTGTTTTACCCTATTTTTTGAGAAGCTTTTTTTTACATTATTAAAATTTTAGTGAAAAATTCTTTCTGCGGAAAAATTAATTACCGCGATGATGTTGCGCCGTCGTCAGACTAGCCGGAAGAGGTGATTTGATGCTGATAAATATTTTAAGAGCGAAATGTAAGGCATTTTTGTACTTACTATCGACTTTCAATTTAACATTCCTCTATCGGCTTCAGTTGTCTTGTAAATGAGGAAGCATAAAAAGTTGAGTTTACTAAGCCTGAGTTTGAGTTTACTTACTAAAAAAAGTTTATTAAGCCAAAGGACTGCCACCAAATTTGCGAGTTTTTTTCTACACTTGCAGTTTGTCTGCACTTTAAGATCATTAATTCAACTGCTTACTGTAAATATTTTTTCTTATCATAAGAGAAAATATCAAATTTTAATTTTAACCTCTTTGTGATGAAGAAAATTTGAAAAGTCTGAGAAACAAAATACATGAATGCCGAGCTTTTTTTACAATTTTTAGCACTTTAACAATACATTTTTTTAGGACCGAAAATGAATGGAAATATGGATTTTATCTTATTATATAAAAGATTTTATCTTGGAAATGTATTAATTTTTGTTGAATTTAATAAACTTTTATTGTTTTTTTTGTGAGTTAACTTTGTGTGTAAACAAAATTACGGAAAATCAATCACCTAAATTACGCTGTAACCAACTACATATCTGAGAAAATACTGTACTTATTTAAAATTATTAAATTTGCTTGATTTATTACCCAAAGTGTATTTTAGCCCAGAAAATATTGAAATGATTCAAACAACAAACATGTTTTTGTTCATTGGAAGAATGGACAAGACACGCAAAAAAATATTTTAAAGAATGACCAGAATTAAAGGAGAATAATATTAGCACTAAACAATTAAAAAGTTGGTTTTTGCGACAACATTGCAGTCTTACATGCAAAACATAATTTTCGGGCTTGAACTGTGCGATATTTGCTTCTAGACGAACCCTAAGTTTTATAAAGGTAATTTGATCCTCTTGTAGGATGGCTTATTGAATACAGCCGGCTGTAAAAAGAATAGCCTCGGATTAATTGGATGGACTTTTTACAATTTAAGATTGAATGATTAAAAATTGTCAATACAGTAGCATAAAATGAGGCAGTTTGCCAAACGCAAGTTTTTGATTTCATTTAAATTAAAATTATTTTTATTATTTTTAGCTATTAAAAAATTTATTGTTATTGTTTGTTTTTTGAAATTTTTGGCGTTGGTGGCTTAGGACTACAGCCTTTGCCTTTAAACTTTTTTGGCAAGCCATCCAAATGGAGGATCGAAATTGCACAACCAATGAAAAGTTAGTATAATGTAGTTAAACGTTTTTTATACAGTAGTTCAAACTAAATTAAATGTTTTTCTGGTATAAACATATAATAAGTTATTTAATTTATACAATTAATTGCAAATTTAATTGTTTACATTGAAAAGTTCTTTCAGCAGAGCACTTTGCTTCCAAAACTTATTGACGAACATGAAATTTTTATTACGATAACGTTTAGTTTGGTCCCATCATTTAATATCCTAATTAGTAATTTATCCTGTAATCTATTAGATTTTTTTTTAGAAAAGTCGGAAATCCTTCAAATTCATCGTTTCTTTTTATTGCTCTGGTCTGGCATCATGTAATTTCTCTGCTTATTGTCTCTTGGTGTGTTATTGGCTTTACAACATTACCCGGAGTCTATATTAACAAGATTTTTATTTCGATTTTTGTAATGTCGCTAGTGCAAGCTTCTGCTGGGTTGTCCGGATTGATTGGAGTATTAAGAGACAGTCCAAGTAAATTTTCAAATAGTTACGTAATTTTACTAAAACGCCCTCATTTTAGGGTTCATCTCCTTTTTTAGAAATTCACAAGCGATTTTGGCATGTATTGAA
Source organism: Drosophila nigritarsus (assembly GCA_035044305.1). Classification (NCBI taxonomy): domain Eukaryota; kingdom Metazoa; phylum Arthropoda; class Insecta; order Diptera; family Drosophilidae; genus Drosophila; species Drosophila nigritarsus. Next base: position 15,972 of record JAWNMF010000467.1, on the reverse strand, counting down.
TTTTTTTGGGCCCTCTCATGTGCGATAAACGGAGCGATTTTATTAGCTTTAATGCTGTCTTTGTTTTCAACTTATCAGGTTTTTCGTTTTAATTAGTAATTTTAGTTTTTTTTAAGAGTTGACGTCTCTTTCTTGTTAAATTATTACATTATCTTAATTATCTTAATGATTAAGCTTTACAAAAAAAAATATTACAATGGAAAATTCCTTTTTTACGTCGAAAATTTAAAAAGGTAATAGATATAATTATAGGTTGGATTGTGCATGCTCGTTCTTCGCTATGACAGAAAAGAATGCAATTGGACGATTCTCAACTCGCCGTTCCCTATTTTCTCTAAACAGCAGTCAAAATTGTCGGAGAAAGACAAAATTTTCGAACTAACCAGTGATTTTTCTTTAGAAGAATATTTACCAAGTATGTTTTCTTTAAAAAACAAATTATGCGTGTAATTTTTTTGTTATTTTAAACGTGAAAAATTTTTAAAGAAATTTTAAGAATAATACTGTTTGTCTATATTTTAAAATGAATTATTGACGTAATGTTTTGGCGTAAAAAACCGAAGCTGTTATAGTGTTTTGACATTTAATAGTGATCTGGCATAATGTTTTGGTAGTAATTTTGGACTCAAAAATACAAAAATCCATTGAATGGTACCAAATTAACATTTTACCCTTTTTAAGATTATATTAAACAACAGCAGCCGGCTTTGCAGTTGCAAAAAACGCTCACATCCCATACTGCAGTGTCTGTTACCGCTGTTTCGCCAATCAATTCTGTAGGAACAAATTCACCAAAGTCTACTCTGCAAACCGCACTTAGTGATATTTCAATTCTTAACAGCGAATTGGTCTCATCCGAGGGTTACACGCCGAAACGGGCGACCTACACATTGCCAAATAAAGTAATAATGGCATTTGGGACGCCTAGCAATTGCAGTTCCTCGGAACTCGACGAATACGATTATCGAACAGAAGTTTGTTGCGCCGAACAAGTCTGAATTTTACTACTTTTTTTACTCTCTAAATAAATTAAAGTAATGTTTTTTAGGTAAACGAATGGGACGGCTCCTTTAAAAACGCTGATCATTTTGGGCTTTGACTTGAGCCGATTCGATAAGAGTCAAGAAAAGTTTTTTATAACATTTATTAATGTGTTTGCCGATACAATTAAAATTTTTTTATTATAACGACTGCGGTAATTGCTCAAAAAGTGCAACAATTTGTGAGATTTCTTATAATATACCCGTTTGGAGAAAAAAAGATTGATTCTATCACAAAATTAAACTATTTATACCCTCAAAGATTACTTTGAAGCTAGAAACAAAAATGTTAATAGGAAAATGAAATAATTATGAAATAATCATTCGAAAAACAAAATTTTTAATTAATTACATTTTTTAAGTAGCGATAATGTCAACAAAAATAGATACAATTTATTACATTGGAATTTATATTTTGATCAGGATTCCTTTGCAAGACGCTAAAACTTTAAATTTCGCTTTAACATGTTAGAATATAACAGCGGAAAAATTCAAACGATCGAAAAAAATTAAAATTTACCTCTTGGCAAATAACAATTGAACCCTTAATGTGGGTTTCATCGATCACTTAGGCAGCAGTAAGTAAAAGGTTGAAGCGCTTTAATTGTCAGTTAAGAGTTTATGGTGTACATGAATGGCCCTTAATTGCACCGTCGCGAACATCCTCCTGCACATTTTAGAGGCAATAAAGCATTGGATTCACTAATTTAAATCATGTTACCTTTAAGAAACGGCGTTTCGTTGTCAGTGTTGCAAAACACCTTTGTTTGGATTGAATATGAAGTATTTCGTACACAAACACTTTTACGTAAATTTAAATGTTTTCTACTTTAACTGGGTCATTGGGTTAGTAGGATGGCTCGTTAGTGGAGTTTAACATATTATTCCACCAACTTTTAATCTCTTCAATAGCTGCTGTATTCTTTTGTATATTTGTGTCGTTGACATTTTGGTAGAGCAAAAAGTGACACATTGCCGTGACGTTGTTGGTGTTATTTTCTATAACCGGCGACATACTCAAATTATGTGCGCTTAACAAAGGCTGCGGTATAATTCCACTGATTTTTTGAACTGATGGCTCAAAATTGCTATCTAAAACTTTTGGGTTTAACTGTTGCCCATTTAATCTAACAAAACTGAAGAAAATTCTACCGGTTGTCAGTTTGGACGCGTTAACCGGATGAAATTCGTTAGACAATTCGGCTGGCGAATGAGGAGAATGCAAATAATGTGTACTGTCCTTGTGGTTTCCGTTAACAGTTTTTGACTGATGATTAAAATGGTTAGCGCCAAAGGTTTGGCCACTTAACTCGGGAAGATCGTGCGCTGACAACTAAAATATAGGTATTTTTAAGCTTCTAACATTTGTGTTAAAAATAGTCGAATTGAACATGAATCAATAATTTGTGACTTTTAACTTTATTCATAATTAAAACTTAAATTTATAGTATCTATTCATTTAATTCCAAATACCACGATATATGTAGCTGGTGTGCAATTTAGATTAAAGAAAGTTGAAAAATAAGACAACATGAAGCGCTTACATGTAACGGTTTTGTCGTCTTGATTAGCGTATGTGATTGATTACGACTATTGATCGGGGAGTCGGTGGTTGTTGTTGTGTCAAAGCTGTCAGCACCGCTATGCGTTGTTGACCATGAATTCTTTTTCAACAATCCAAATGTGCTTAACCCACTGCTCTTGTGCCTGCCAGACTCGCCGACACCAGCAACGGACATAAAACGTTTGGCTGCTTCCTGGAAATTGAAACAGCTTTACCGTTAATGCTTATTTTACCCAAATGCTGTAGCATTCAATTTTAATACAAGAAAAATATTTAGTAGCGTTCTAACGCTAATCAATGATAAGCCTGACCTCAATCACGTCGGCAATGCTTTTTCTCCGAATTTTAAAATCTTTGTCATTTGGTGAAATCGACTTTGGTATCGTAAAACATTGAGACGAATTTGTCAGTGTAGTCGCTGTTTCAGGCACTAAGTTAATCGGCGCCGTTGAAGACACTACGGCCAGGTATGAATTTTCATTGTCGGTGCTAAGACGGTCCATGTTGGAAATTTGTAAAATGGAGTCGTTTTTTACAAGACGAGTTTTAGAAACTATTGTATGATTGGGCGAATCGCTTGAAAGGCTTTCGTTTTCGCTGGTTTTGCTCGCCAGCAGTTTAGAGAAATTGACGGGACTACTTCCCAATCCATTCTTTATTCCGACCTCCGTATCTATGGTCGCATTACCTTTTGTAAACGACTCGGTTGGCTTCAGCTGACCTTGCTTTTGCGCTTTTTCAATACCCAAAGTGTTTTTGTCGTTGGCGGCTTCAGAAATGTTATGAACGGAAGGAATAACCGGCAATTTTGAATGGGGCGTACTGTCGTAAGCTTAAATTTATTTGTGTAAATTGATTTGGCGCAATATGTTAAATATGACTAATGGTTAATTTGCTTATTTAGTAACTTATTGACCAGTAATGTATCATCAGTTTTGAAGTCAGTATCAGTCTGAAGGAGAGCCTATGGCTAACTTTTAATTAAGCTTATTGACCAATAATACAAAGTGTCCCAAAAGTTTTTGCGCCTCTTTTTGAATCGGTTTTATTTGGAATTATATGCAATTAATGGAAATTAAAGACATGCAATTCTAAACAAAACAGTGCTTATGGAAAAAAACGTGGGATGAGATTTAGCCGGATACCCTTCATTGCATAGTAGGCAACTTTCAAAAACGCCTAAAAGCCTGTGTTGCTGCAAATGGTGGTCATTTTGAACGGTGAATTAAAATGATTTTATAGAAAATTTAATGAGCTTTCTAATAATAATGTTTTGTTTTCTTTGATAGTGTAATAAAAAAAAAAAGTTATAAGAAAAAAAAAGAGGCGCAAGAACTTTTGGCACACCCTGTATGTACCAAAAACAGAGCGAAGCAGCGCTGAAGGAAAGTTAGCATTTGACTCTTTCCGGCTGGTCTTGCGCATTTTGCGCAGACAGAAGTCGAGCCAAATTTTGATAGTTTGTTTCGCGACTTCCTCTTCAATTGTGTACTCCAGTTCTTCGCGCTGCAACAGCTCTTCTAGCTGAAGAGATTTACGAATGTCAACACTTCGATAGGATAACATACTAAAAAAATGATTTATCAATATTGAAAGCTTATTTTTGGGAAAAAAACAAAGCTTATTTGTTAAACAACATACTAAAGAACGTCGTGGAACGAAACATCGTCATTGCTGCGCAACTTCTCCATCTCATAGCACATGTGCTTGAACAGGAGTCGGTCTTTATTCGGATCAACTTCCAAACGACCCTTGAGAAGGCGGAGTAGAAATTTGACTCTACAAACCGGAATCGATCCGCGTTGCTCGACGTCTACCATATTCCAAACCAATTGAAAGTTTCGAATGTCCGCATAACTCAATAAGGCGTCCTCTTCGCTTGAGTAAAACAATGAAAAATTCTCCATAATAATAGCTAAAAATTTTGTCATAGCTTATAAGAAAAGCTTAAGAACTCCATGGAGGATAATACAATGGCTAAAACCTGAGGTTAATGTGTACCCGAAATATTTCTGATGTTTTTCAATATATTTAAATGCATCAGTGGAGGGTCAAACATGCGTCGTAAAATTAATCAAAACAAATTTTGTACAGCTTGGGCAACACAAATTTCATTGAAAACATTAGCTGGGTTCCACCGGCCACGAAAGTATCGATCAGAAAAGAGTTACAAAGAAAAGTGCTTTTTAATTGTCAGCTTTGCAATTTTTGGTTTCACCAATGACCTAACAAGCTCTTTGTGAAACAAGTCATATTTTCCCAGACTTCAAAGATTATACGAGGAGTGAACACAGCCATCTGGTATAGCAATTAAACGTATTGCCTCAAATTCTTATTAAGAAAGAGACTGGTTCTATAAGAAATATCAAATTGAAAAATTTCTTTGGTCCGCAATTTTTCATCTCTGGAAAGATAAAACAAAATAAAAAGCAAATAACTGACCCACTAACAAATTGCGCACAATATAAGTGATAATGAGGTAGAATGAGCAAAAATAAATAATAGCACCATAGAAATTGCCGCAATCACTCTCCCAGTAATTGATGCCCGGCTGCCAATAACAGAATGGAGCGCTACGCTAAAAATATTGACAATTTACTTTCTAAAGTATTCAATATTTTTTGACTGAGGAACAAAAAGTCTTGTCTTTAATTTTACTACTGTTTTCATAGTTATTATTTGAATCTAAAACGATTAAACATTAAGAAACTAATAAATAAGTTAAACATACCGACGAATCATGCATTATAACATTCCAATCCTAAAATAAAAAAAAAATCAATTAAAATTGAAAAATTATTGTTAGTTATTGCTTAGGACTTTGACTTTCAAAGTCGTTATTTTTTGCTCTATGCAAAATTAAGCAGAAATGAGACCTTTTGCTAAAAAAATTACTAATCAAATGATTTATAACTCAAAAACATAACAAACCTCTCCGGTAATGCTACGAAACAGAACAATTAAAGCGTCGGAGCCCGACCGAAAATTGACGTGTCTAAAACAGAAAATTATTTTTTTTAATGAAAATTATTAATTAAAAAATGTATACTTGGAAACAGCTTGGCCGTATTTCACCATTCCAAACAGAATAACACCGGTGTACGCGTAAAAGAGCATCAACAATGCCATTGCCATAATAATAAAAAAACTGCGAAACATACTCATTACCACAGTGAGCATAAGCATTTTCAGCGTCGTATTTCGGCCTATAAACAAATAGGTATAAATTTTAATTAAATTTTCAATGCATAATACAAAATTTTAGAGAATTAAACAAAATAAACGAACTAGCAATGGTGAAGAAACGCAGGACAACAACAATGTAGCCGAAAGTGTAAGTAAAATTTTTCAGGCGTGTCACACCGCCAACAACGCCGGCTGGCAGGGCAATGAAGAAGTGGGTTATGACCCAAAGAATTCCCATTGCAGTAATCAACAAGTCGATGCGGTTCCGGCGCGACTGCCAAAACCCGGCAGCCGTAAAAGCCGAAACTTTAAGCAGAATCTAGAAACAGGGATTAAAGATTTGAGTAAAAAGGATAAGACTGTAATATTATTTAGGCAAATGCTTAACAGGATTTGTATGAAAGTAATTAAAACATTAATGGTGATTGTCGCCGTTAATTCACAAATTGCGGCGCACTGCTAAGATACTGCTTATAATAAAAGCTTTATGACTTTTAGTCTCAAAATAATTTTAACAAAAACATTTTTTACCTCAAGAGCGAACAAACAATTAATGACGGCCGAAAGAGCTGTCACTGAGTACAATAAATGATTCCTTTTGTGTTCCTCAGCGACGTCCCACGGCAGCACCAATGTCGCCGAGTTGATAACCACCAAAACGGCAAATATCTAGAAATGGTAACTTTCATTTATCTTCCTTAATTCAATAAAAAGAACAATAGTTAAAATACTTGATTGAACTGCCGACTCATCGTAAATTGATACAATTTTCGGCGCAGAAATGATTCGGTGCGTGGTTTGGGTGGGACGTGAAGCGGCTGAGCCATTTTTAAGCGTGCTTTCAAGTCCTGCCAACGACGCTGATCTACTGTTAATAATGCTGTGCCCTGAATATCAAATATCGCATTAAGGCGCAGATAAAAGCCATAATTTTCTAGAAAAGATGGTCGTCTTTTGAAGAAAAAGCAAAGAAAAGACAAATATCCAAACGAAAGAAGCGTACTCAAAAACAATAATTGAAAACTGAGACTATATGTTGTGTTAATGAACCAGCATCAGACATTGTAGTTGCAGAAGCCTTCAAAAAATAAAACTTACTCGATTTTCGGAATAATTTGCAATTACGACGCCAACAAACAGCGTTAATCCAATCATGCAGCCCATAAACACGAAAATATGAATGAACACAACCGCCCACTAAAAACAATTATATTGTTATAAGTTTATTGATTTGAATGCAAGATGATGAGTAAACGCAATTTTAAATATCCAGCTATTGTATTTTTGAGAATACCTAAACGGATTTTGGTAGACACAACGCAATTGTCCCCATTGATTCCAAAATTTTTATTTGATGAGCCTCTATGGTCATCAGACTGAAGAGTCTTAAAAAAGTAATTAGAACATCGGTCATTAACCGACAAATAACAGGCACTTTTAGTGGGCGTAGAATTGTAATAGAGGAATGCTTCCATATTCCCATATACACATACCCAGGAAATGAGATAACTTTGGCTGCTCTACTGTAATAAAACGTACCGGGCCTTGGCGCGTCCACAGTATGTCGCGAATGACGTTCCACTCTTTATAGGAGAGCGTTTCGAATAACGCCAACATTGCATTGCCAATATGATCAAAGTTGAAGTTGCGCGGGTTTGTCCTTAAATAATTTATTTTATTTGATTAAAAGTTTAGGCGCTACTTTTTAGGTGCAGCTAACTTGCAAGTATTTTATTTGTGTTGCAATAAGCCATTTTCACATAAACTTCATAGTTTGTAGTAAAAGACATACCAAACTCTTGGCACAAGAATCTTTGGGTGGAATTCATCGTTGTTTTTGCCGTAGACTTCCATTCGAGTAACAAATATTTTCTGCATAAACACTCCCGTACAATTTTCCTACAAAATAATCATTTGATCACATTAAGTATTGCTGCAAAAAATGGTTTACCCGATTGAGGATTGTTGGATCATTGCAAGCGGCCAGTTTTCCACCAACTGATTGGACGCCAAAACTCGCAAAAATGAATAACACAATCACTAGCAGAATTGTGACGAGTAGAATTTCTTTGAAGCCACGAAACAACTCGACTACAACGCGGCGGATGTGCGGGACGAGGGTGTAAATGCGGAGCGGTCGCATAGCTCGACAAATCATTAATAGCTGGGCGCTCGAGTTGATTTCAACGTGACGCGGCATGGTAACCAGAAATATAAGGCTCGTCTACAAATTGAAAGTGTTGATAAATTTTGTATGTCCCCAAATGAAAGTCGTGAATTAAGACTCATCTAATCAGATAAAACAAAATATGTATGTTCTTACAAAATAAATAAAAATTGTCATAACGTCGCCAGCGTCCCGTACCAACGCGTTCGGTGTAAAAAAAAGACCGCCGGCAATTACTTTGGCGTATAACTCAAACGTCATTGCCATCACAAACAAATAGTCGGGAATCTAAAACAATATCGACTAAAAAAAGTAGAAAACCATTTTTTAGAATAAGAAAAGCTTTTAGTCAATAAAATTAAAAAAAAAGTTACACGCAGATAGACGTTGTTCATCACAAGATTTTCACCCGTAGTCGGCCAAGGACTTTCAAAAAGCATGGTGAAACACGAAAGTAATGTGAAAATGACCATAGCCCAGTCAAGGTAAGGCATCAAACCAATCAGTTGACTAAAAAGAAACGGCTCATTTAAAATACAATTTTGTGCATCAACATATAATCAGCTCTGCAGAAAACAAATCACCGCCGCCGGGGGAGCGACCATTAATGAATAATTAGGGTAACCTTTGCAACGTAACCACTATACTACAGAAACATTCAACGAAAAGAAATTAAATTTTTTATTCAAAAATAAATTTTAGAAAAAATTAAATAAATGATTTTTTTTTAGCACTTTTTAGCACATGGACTTATTTAAAATGTCTTAAATCATAAAGGACCAGTTGTGGGTAAAGGCTCCGTAACCCTTTCAATTATCAAAGCTTTTTTATTCTGTCTGACGTCAAACAAAGAAAAGTAGTATACAAAAATGAAAGAGTGATTAAGCCATTACCCACCACTGTTCAGAACATTTGCTGATAATCAGGCTTATAATCAAAATCGATAATCATACGTTGAGCAAATTAGTCGTTCAAAGTTATTTCTATGAGTCTAGTCATAGGCTTGTTTAGTGTTATTTTCTAAACACATTAGTCGCCTTCCTTCAAAATTTAAAGTAATAAAGCACATAGCTCGATGAAATGGCGATTTGCTTTCAAGTAATTTTCAGTAAAATTATAAAGAAAACGCAAAAATTTTTTAACTTACTGAATTTGTTTGTACTTTTTTCCACTGCCCGGTAAACAGCCGCTTTTTGGCTTGCCATTGGTTGGGCCATTTGAGGAATAATCACTAGAAGAGTAATAACGAGCGTGTACAACTTTATAACAGAATTTGCGGAGTCGTGTGTCTCGCCCAACCATAAAAAGTGGGCGATCAAAGTATGGATGATTTTCCCGCATATCCTCTTCAATTCGGTTTCTAAAATCAAATTTAAGCAACAATTTGAAATAATGGGTACACAAATCAAGAAGCGCCAACCTTGTCATTTCCGCAATTTGACGTTTCTGTTGCAGGATTCGAAAGTCAATTTGCAACTGATTGACGTCGCCGCCCGTCATTCCGACACGGCGCACTGTGCCTCCGAAACCCGGCGTTGGTGCTGCGGCGTCAGCATTGGCGTTAGCCGCTGCTGCTGCAGCAACGCCTTCGCGTACTCCACCAATGTCTCCATTCTCCGATATTAAAGCTTTGTCAAAGAATCCAATAGATTTTGATCGCGTTTGAAAGTCGGTGCGGGCAGCGCCGATTGCATTGTTGTTTTACTAAAAAAAACGTTTAATCGTAATGGTCTATTGTGAAAGTTGATCGAAAAAAAGAAATTACCGTATTAATGCATAAACGCTGGCGCGTATTGTCAAGTGACCAACGTGTCGCGTAAAAATTTGCGTCGGATAATGCCTGAGCTTTGGCTCAACGCTTTTCAATAAAACCTTGCGTATTCCCGTTTCTAAATGGTACAAAAAAAAATTGAATTAAATTAATTGTATCAACGAATGCCTCTTTAATAAGCTTGGAGCAAATCTAAATAGTTGTGCAAATGCGGTATATTTTACTTAGCTGCTGGACAAAAAGATCGAGACAAAACGATTAACTAACTATACCACAATTCTATAGTCTGCTTACAGCAGAGTAAAAAAAAATCAGGTTTGCTTGGCTATCAGACAACAAACAGCTGAGAATAATAAATGATTTTTACCTTCGGGATCGCGATTTGAATAGAAATAGCCAAAATTTTCAAAATCCTGGACAAATTGGTTGGCAAAGGAGTCGCGGAGGCGTGGCGTTGGAAACTCCCCGCCGTCCAGTTGACGTTGAAGACGTACCTAACAAAAAATACAACATAACTTATTGTTTGTCAAGACCACAAGATTTCTGTCTAGCAAACTGCTCCGCCACAAAATATCTTTTAAAAATCTAAAAGAAATAAAAGGAAATTCAGACCATTTGAGGTCGAGTTGGAAATTTGTCAAACACACGCAAACGCCACGGCAATGTTGTCCTCATGCAGCTGATCTAAAACTAATGCCAACTTAAAATTAATGTTAGGCGTAAGCTAACTCAAAATATTACCGCTTCTTTAGCCTTAAGCTGTTTAATTTTCTTCAATTCCTCGTCCATTTCCAAGTTATCCAAAATGACGGCGACAAAGAGGCTCAACAAAATCTGAAATAGACTTCAGTACATTATTCAATTATACAAAACGTTTAGATTAAACTTTAAAGTAAGATAACAACTGACCAACGTAACAAATAAATGATACGCAACGAAATAAATGGCGACAAACGGGACCTAAAAAAACAAATTTGGTAAATATAAATGCGATTGGATAGAACGCCAAATTTTAAAAAAAAATTTAAAAAGTATTTAATTACCATTCGATCGTCAACCATTCGCAAGACTTCAACAACAAATTCGGTCCAGCCTTCTTGCGTTATGATTTGAAACATTGCCATAAATGCCTTAAAAAAAAGAGTAAAAAAGAAATTAAATGCGACACTTCAGTTACAAAAGATCGACTAAAATAATAAAAAAAAAACCTGTGGAAAAGTTTGAAAGTAATGCAAGTGAGGCACCGAACAGAATAGCTGTAGCGAGACTGCAGAGGCAATAGTCAAAAATGTTACGGTAAATATCACCAATCCGCCCAACTTCTTGCCGGGACTGAATATCTAAGAACGGAAAATATGCATTTTTACATTCAAGTTCCCAAAATCCAAACCTTAAAGACAAAATCTTCAAGAATTGGTGACGCCTTAATAAGCCTCAAAATCCGGAACAATTGGAAGTAGGTGAAGACGTGGCGGTCGTAGAAAAACTTGATAATATTCAACGAGCTGCCCACACACAAAATGAATTCAAACTTGAAAATGTTGCGGGCAAAGTAAGCGTGAAAACCATAGCACAAAATCTTGACCAGACACTCAATGTTGAAAAACAATGTAAAGCCGCACTGAAAAAAAATGAACAAACAAAAGACTGAGCATTAAAAGTCATGGGATTATTTAGTTGGTAACAAATATGTTGGGTCCAGTTCGGTAGATAATTAACTTTATTCAAGTTCTGCCAAACTAATAAAAACAATGGCTTTATATACACATTGAAAGAGGGCGAAGAGAAAAACGAAAGAGAGCGAAATACAAAAAGAAAGATCTGGAAAATAACATGAAATTTAAACACACATAAATTTCAAATAATGTTTTCTTCTTTATTTCGTTCCCAACATTTCCTCTGTTCTTCGGTTAAGCGTTCGCCGTGTTCGATAACCTCCAAGTTTACGGTAATTGACTCGGACTTTGCACTTGCGACTAGGACGTGGATTCGTCGTTGCGTGGTCATCGATTTCGGGTTGGGCAGCGGCTGGTTCGAGTTCTTGAACAGGTTGAACGTCGTTTACATTGCCTTGCATCTCGATTGGATCTGCGTTTGGTGGCGAGCCGGGACTGCCGATGTCAGGATTCAATGACATATCGTCTTCAGGTAGTTGTCCACGTTTCCAGATTTGATTCAGATGACGCGTGAGGTACTCGTTTTGCACTTTGATTTGCGCCATTGCGTTGCCGATGAATTCTACGAATGTTCCGGCTACTCGATTTCCATTCCATAGTTCTGTCGTAACTACTTCTCCCGTTTTGAAGTTGCGTGCTTGCGCACCATGATGATTGTCGAATTGTGCCTTCATTTCCTTCTGGTATGGCGTAAAGTCGTTGCTTCCGGTGTGCGGTTTGAAAGCGTCGAACGGTGTGCGCAAGTGACGACCAAAGAAGACTTCGCCAGGTGACTTATTCAACAATGAAAAGTTTGGCGTGTAATTGTACGCCCTAACGACAGTGTCGAGTGACTTCGGATTTTCGTCGATGGAACGTTTGACGGTTTGGATCATTCGCTCGGCTTGGCCATTACTTTGCGGCATTCGTGGGGCACAACGAAGATGCGTAACGTTGTACTGTTGACAGAGCTCAGCAAACTCGGTAGACGTGAACTGACGCCCGTTGTCTGTGACGATTGTTTCTGGCGGCCCAAAATGTCGGAAAAGCTGCTTCATGTAATTGGTGACATATTGCGTCGTTGCAGGAGTCAACCATTGAGCGTCGATGTACTTGGAGAAGCTGTCGACGACGAGGATGAAAGCGTTTCCCTTCTTCGGTTCGCCAAGGTCTATGTGGATTCTGCACCAAGGTTGATTTGCGTCTGGCCACGGCTGAAGTGGAACTTTGACCGGATTGTGAGACGATTGTGAACAGTGCTTGCATGATTTGACGACGTGTTCGATATCGTTTGACATCTTTGACCAGAAGAAGTGAGTTCTTGCGAGTTGCTTCATCCGCCGGATTCCAGGATGCGCACGGTGCAGTTGGTTGAGGATGAGTGTTTGCATTGTTTTCGGAACAATGACGCGGTCGTTCAGGAGCAAAGTGTCATTGAGGAGGCAGATAGATTCGGCTCTTGATTCGTACGGTTTGAGATCGGCATCATTTTTGTTACAGTCGGTCCATCCACTGCGAACACATTCTTTAACTTTTGCAAGAACTGGATCGGTCGCGGTTGTGTTGCGAATGAGCTTCCTTGCCTTTGCCGTTTGCAATGATTCTGATGCCAATTGTTCGAGTTCGTTGTCGACTGATATGGCTGCGATGACTTCTTCCGTTTCTTCGTCGGCGGCGTCTTTTCGGCATTGCTCAATGAGACGAGAAAGCGCATCTGCTTGGCCGAAGTCGTTGGTTTTAACGTATTCGATTTCAAAGTTGTAACCAAGAAGACGAAGCGCCCAACGACGTAATCTTGCCGCTGTTCGCTCTTGGAGTCCCTTCGTGTCGGTTGTTCGAAACAGCGCTAGCAGTGGTCGGTGATCCGTTTGTAATATAAAACGTCGTCCCCAGATAAACTTTTTGAACCGCTCCACTGTTGTAACGAGCGCTAGTGCTTCTTTTTCGATCTGGCTATAGTTTTGCTGCGCTTTAGTTAACGACTTTGCCATGTGAAAGACTGCCTTTATGCTGCCATCTTGATATCGTTGCATGAGCACTCCGCCGATTCCAGTGTTGCACGCGTCGGCTGCGACAATCAGAGTTTGCCGTGGGTCGTAGTGGGCTAGTAGTAGCGGACCAGCAAGAACTTCTTTGATACGATTGAAGGAGTCGTTTTGCGGTTTACTCCAGATGAACGGGACGTCGTTGTTTAGAAGTCGTTCAAGCGGTGCTTTGATCTGGTGAAGGCTAGGTACGAACTTGCCATAGTAGTTGACAAGGCCCAGCAGCGAACGAACGTCTTTCTGATTTTGCGGTGTTCGTAGGCGTTGAATTGCGGTGCTTCGGTTCGGATCTGCTTCAATGCCATTTTCTGAGATGACCATACCCAAATATTTGATCTTGGGCACGTTGAAGTGGCATTTCTCTGGTTGCAGCCGAAAACCCCAATTTTGCAAGCGTTGAAGAACGGCGTGAAGACGCTGATCGTGGATGTCTTTGCTTGGCGCCATGATCAAAATGTCGTCGAGGTAGACGAGGATGCCATCGATGCCTGCTAGTGCTTGATCGAGCGTCTTTTGGAAAATGGCAGGTGCTGGCTTGAGACCAAATACGAGCCGTTTGTACTGCATAAGTCCACGATGTGTGTTTATCGTCGTTAGCTGTTGGCTTTTTTTGTCTAGCAGCAGTTGGAAATACGCGTCGGAAAGGTCCAGTTGAGAGAAAACCTTGCTGTTGGCAAACTTTGTCATTACTTCCTCCATGTTCGGGATCGGATAGTTGATGTCGACCAGCGCATCGTTCAGCCCTGTTGAATAGTCGGCGCAAATTCGCAGTTTGCCGTTTGATTTCTTTGCGACGACAATTGGACTGGCCCATTCGGCTGAATCGACTGGGATCAGAATTTCGTTGTCAATCAGGCGATCAAATTCGGCGTTGATTTGACTTTGCAGTGCGAGCGCAATTGGACGAGCTGGACGGTGAACAGGCACGATGTTTGGCTTGAGATGAAGTTGTACCGTTGTCTTTTTGCACTTCCCGAGACCGGATTGGAACAGACGAGCATACGTCGTTTTGAGAGAGTCGACGTCGACGGCGTTGAGCTGTACCGAAACGTGTTGCCATTTGAGGATACCGAGGCGTTGCAAAACACGACCACAAAGGAGATTGGATTCCTTTTGCGTCAAGACGACGATTGGATCAGTCGTTGATTTGTCGTTAAATGTCAACGTTGCAACGAAGCTTCCCCCGATTGAAATTCGTCGGCCATCGGCGTTGGTACACATTTGCTTGAATGGCGTCAGTGTTGGTGCGCCCAGCTGCTTCCAGGTTTGAACGCCTATTGTGGAGACGTCGGCACCGCAATCTGCACGAAATTCGATTGGTGAACTGTTGACGTTGACGGTGACGAACGTACGACCTTCGTTGAAGTCGACGTTGTTAATTGCGACGGTGTTCAAGCGAGGCCTGGCGAGTTTTGAACGGCAGGCGCTGGCGATGTGGCCCACCTTCTGGCAGTTGTGGCATGTCGATGCCAGGAATTTGCACTCAGTTCGTTTGTGGTAACCATTGCAGCCGCTGCACTTCTGTGAACCGGGTTGACTGGCGTTTGTGGCACGGTCGTTGAACTTGACTTTTGGCTTTGGACGACGAGGATGACGGCTTTTGATTTCGTTGATTTCTGTAGCGCCGAGCTCGGTCTTGATTGCTGCCGTGTTGTTGTCAATTTGAGCGTCTTCCGAACGGGTTTCGTAGCGCTTCAACAACGCACGTACTTCGTTGACAGTGATTGTCGGTTTGTCGTCCTCGGCTTTCAGGATGACAGAACGAAGGTGCTTGTACGACGCGTCGGAACAGAATTGAAGCATCAAGAAGATCTTGAAGTTGTCCAACGTCAGGTTGTTGAACTCAAATTCGTCGCCCCGGAGATTTGCGAGGTTGACGATCTCCTCTGCTGGTCGCCCCGGCTGAAGTCGTGTGGACAGGATGTCGTGGCGGCAACGAAATAGCGATTTGGTCGGCCCGAACGTGTCTGTCAGCAACGTGATGAGTTCGTCGTAAGTTTTTCTTTCAGGTTGATCTGGAGACGTTCGTCCCCGGAGCTGCACATACTCTTGCGATCCGAGCGACTTGAGGACGAGTTGAACGCGGTCGTCCGGCGAGAAGCCTTTATCTTCGATTATCGCTTTGTTGCGAGCGAACCAGTTTGCGAAAGTTTGGTCACGATCGGGGGCGTAATTGAACGTTCCCAGCAAAGCCAACGAAGTGCTGAGGGATGCCGATCGCGTCGCGGCCGCAGAAGATGATTGCAGTAGTACGCGAAGCGCGTCGAGAATCGCTGCCAAAGTCTGCTGTTGCTGTTGTCCGTTGAATTGATCCATTAAAGAGGTTCGGAGTTGTAGCTGCGCCAAATGTTGGGTCCAGTTCGGATAGATAATTAACTTTATTTCAAGTTCTGACAAACTAATAAGAACAGACGGCTTTATATACACACTGAAAGAGGGCGAAGAGCGCGAAAAAAGAAAGAGAGAGCGAAATACAAAAAGAAAGATCTGGAAAATAACATGAAATTTAAACACACATAAATTTCAAATAATGTTTTCTTCTTT
>JAWNMF010000466.1:0-36589 GCA_035044305.1 Drosophila nigritarsus | reverse complement strand
GTATTGCTAAACGGAACATTGCACAATAATCAACAACAATGCATTTTAAGGTGTTGCTAAATATTTTTTGACAAGAAGGTTTAGCCAAATAGAAATAAACGTTTATAAACAAAATTTTACAATTAAAAATTAGCAAAAAAATTGGACACATAAATACGGTCAAACCTCTCTACAAGCCTCTCTATAATTTTTTAAAATTAACCCTGGCTATAAGATAAATCCTTTAATTTTTTGCAAAAATTTTGCAATATTACAAAAATTTTTGGAGTATGGCAAAATGTAAACCCGCTTAGCATACATTCTCTATAATATACTACTCCCTAGGTGTATCTTATAGAGAGATTCGACTGTACAACAGCAAAAGTTTTGACAACGAAAATTTGTACAACAAAAAAATAAACAAAAAGAGAGTACAACAAAGTCAACCTTGAATAAGTAAAAGTTTTTGGTATTGAAAATAAAATTTTTAACATTAGATAATAATTACTTGCATCCCTTTAATAGATCCATTCATCGAAATCCAAGTTTCATGTTTAGATCGCGACAAACCTCAGAAGGCATAAGCTACAATTTTGTTTTAACGTAAGAGTAAAATTTTACGTTGAAAAAATATATGTTTTTCATACCCACTGTGCACGCAACCACGCTGACATTCTTTTCCCTTTCCGACGCATTACAGCACTCAAAAGAAAGTTCAAACCGAAATTGAAATTAAAGGAAGGAAGGATTTAAGGATATGTATTTTTCGATCATAATGTTTTCGGAATAAGTAAACAATTACTTAAATATTGTTTCGGAGAAAAAAAAGTCTAATTATCCCGACCCAAAAATAAACAAACACTTTCAAAAGGCTTTCAATTTTTATACTCAGCGTTAAATGCTAATAAGTAAAAAACCAAAAAATAATTCTTTGAAAAAAAAAAGTATTTCACGCATTGTTTGGCAAACGGACAACTGTAGAATAGGCTAAAGTCTTAAACCGTCCAAACTTAGAATCAAATAAATGAGAAACCTAAAACAACGTAAGTGAAAAACCTATCATACAAAAACACGATTAATAATACATCAACAAACAAACTTTAAACAAAAAGTAAATAAAATATATTATATGTATGATGATTTCATAAATTCTATTTTGCGCCTTTTTTCCAAAAATTTGAATCATTTAAAACCGAAATGCAACAACGGAAGTGTGAAAGAGCCTAAAGCCTGAGCCTATGACTTTAAAAGATGAAAAAAAAACAATAACCAAAGATCTTTAATGAATCTATAAAAAAACTAAATGCTCAAAATCATAAAATAATAAATGGCTAGTGAACAAGGCTTTAACGATTATAGTACATTCAAATAATCCTGTCATCTTCTAATCCGACTTTAATATGCTTCGTCAAATTTAAAAAAAAATAAATAAAAATCAATAACTCTAAGATTTCTCTTTGCTTTCCATGTCCCTTTCGGCATCTTTCTTCAAAAGCAAAACATATTAGCCGGCCAAGTAGTAAAGCAAAATAAAAGAAGAGGCAAAACAAAAAACCACATGGTTGTGTATTCCCTTTTTTGACTAAACTGCATCTTACATAACCCCCCGCTTGGACTTACGTTGAAAAAAATGAAACCGAACAAAAAGAGAAATATCAATATTTATAACGTCACATAAAGCACACAAAATTTGAGCAAATCTGACCATGTGAAAAGGAACAAAAAAAACAATTTCTTAAATAACAATAAAAAAATTTCAACCATTAAAAAAGAATAAGCTACTTCCTCTCTAAACCATTTTTTTATGAAAGATGAAAGCGAGGTCTACAAGTAGGAACAACAACAAAAAGAAAAAAATAATTTTTTCGGAAGAATGAAACAAAAAAATATGAAATGTTTATGGATTCAATAAATGCCTTTTTGAATGGAGTAAGAAAGTTGGAGAGAGTTGGCAAGACATTTTTGCAAAAACCAGTGTAAGTCTAGGATTTGGTTCAAGTCTCCATAGGCCCATATGTTGAACACAAGTAAGAATAAGTGTGTGAATGAATTCACGCAGAGAGATTGCCGTAAACAAAAAAATTCTCAGCGACAAAAATAAATTGAAAGAGAAAAAAATAAAGGTTAAAATGATTCAAAAAAAGTTCTAAAAGCCAGTTAATTATTTGAGCACCCATCATCCCCCTTCCAATGTATGTGTTCCAAGCTTAGGAGTAAAAAAAAATGTTTTGTTTTGCACTTTTTGTCATAATCGGTTTTTTTTTAAATTAGAACATAAAGAAATCATTTATTAAAACAAGAATCAGTATTTTTATCAAATTGATTTGACGCAAAAAACATACAAATTTTTTTTTTTTTTGTGATTTTATTTTGTTTCATTTATTATTTGTCGTTGCGTTTTTTAAATTTGCAAAGTTTTCATTTAGATGTTTTTTGTAAAATTTTAAAAATTAATTTAATCTTAAAACAAAATAACTAGTTGAATAATTAAATTTAAAACATAAAACATTTAAGAGACGAAAATTTGTTTACCTATTTGACATTTGTGTTTATATTTTAAAAAAATTGGGTCCTGAAGCGTTGTTATTGAGGAAAGCAAAAAAAATTTATTTGGAGTTTATTTTTCCTAGGCAGAGCATAAGAATTATTAGTTTCTTCAATCGATAAAGACGATAAAGAGAAGAGTCTTTATCGATTGAAGAAACTAATAAGCTACGTCTTAAGCTTTGCCTAGCACCACTTGAAGTTGACTGCAATGAATCGGCGTTAAAAACTGCGCCAACAGTCACTCTGGGTGAAGGTGAGAAATTATTCATCGAAGAAGGCGTGAGCATTGTCCATAATGCTGTAAAAATCCCGTCAAAATGATAAATTCTTTACCCTTTAGAACTTTTTTCTTTACGACTGCTTCGCTCCGGCGTTTTGTCTTTCACCCTGGATGTGTCTTCGTCATGCTTGCGTTTCCTTTCGTTTTTCGAATTTCTTTTTAAAATTGTATAAAATAAAAAGCGATTTTAAATTTAGATATGCAAACCAACTAAATCAAACGATAAAATGAGCTCTGACAATAAACCAATCCATAAGGCTGCTAAAAGTCTGAAATTGGAAAATGCATCGTCCAAAATGAAAGAAAAAATTGAGACCCAAAAACAAAAGCGTGTAATTGAATCGCGCGTTCTGAAAGTCAACAAAGGTCTGGCTGATGACTCGGACGATGAGAGCGCTTTGGCGTGGGTAAAGCGCAGTCGTCTGATTGAGGAAGAACAAAAAAAAGCTAAACAAAAGGTTAGCGTTTTCTTTTATTAATGCGCCATTTGTTAACATTGTTTTCTGACAGTTAATTATTGTGCTACATTTAATAAATTTTTTTTGGGAAATTATTATATCATGTAGAGATTTGCAGCCAGCTCTTCTAGCTGTCAAAGGTTTTAAAAATATTTTATTAATGTTTTGTAGATGTTTTTTAATTAAACATTTACATTTGTTTCCATTTCTCTATTTTTAAGGCTTCGTCCTAAAAGACTGCTACGATATTTTGTTTTACGGTTGTTTTACGTTTTACGTTGTACTTCTAAAACTAAATTTACAATTTTGCTTCATTTATTTTTTTACCTTATAATTGAGTCGTTTATTGTTTAATAAATTTTTCAAAAGGATTGAATAAGCATTTTTTATTTCCGAAGATTAAATTGCACCGGCAAGGGCAGAGGGATTTTTCAATTTTTTTGGAAAGGGAGATTGTGAAAAAACGTAGTTTTTTTAAGTTTTCTATAATTATTTTAATTTAAAAAATTGCTATTTCGGAAATTATTTTAGTATTTTAAATAATATTCTGCTTCATATTGCTTAACTTTTAATGCACTTAGGGTATTTAATTTAATGTTTTTTTATTTTTTTAGCCATACCAAGCATGTGCTATTTTTTTAAATAAAATAATACTTAAGGTTTTCAATTAACGCCCACTTATTGACCCGGAAAACATGATCGTTGATTTGCTGAATTAATATTTTTTTTACACTTAAAATGACATTTATTTTAGGAAAATTAACTTGATATTATATATTTTGCTTTTAATAACGGTGGTAGTCGTAAACTTAAGGTTATTATTGACAAATTTAAATTTACAGTAATGTACGACATTACGAACTACAGTCTTTATACAATTTTTTGTGTAAAATTTAGGCGAAGATGTTGGACGAATTGGATGAAGCGTTTAGCATTGGCGGACTGATTGAAGACGAGCGCAAACGCTTATCCAAAAATTCTCGACCGACGACAAAGGTATTTCGATGTTTTTTTACTTTTTACTTTTAGTTTTTTCAGAGAGATGGCGATTTTCTAACGGCTGGATTAGTTGTGGGCCATTCAAAAGAATCGTTTTCCGACGGCAAGGCTACCGTTTTGGTTCTGCAGGACAAAAGTTTGTCTTTTTTGTTGTGTTGTACTTTATGTCTTGTCTTGAAATTTAGATGTATTGGACGAGGATGACGATGAAGTGTTAGTTAATCCCAATTTATTGGAAAATGAACGCCACAAAAAGAATGTTGATCTGAAAAAGTCTAGCAAAACTGGCTATAAAGCATATGAAGGTGATGAACAGTTTAATGAATATGGCGAGGTAATCTGTTTTTTTCGCTTTTTTGGATTGGGATTGGATTAGTGGATTACCTGGTCTTTTGAGTAATTTAAGTCTTTTTTTTCTTTTTCATTATTGCAACCTTTGTCTTAAGTTTTTTGGCGTTACTTATGCAGTTTGTCTTCTTATTTTATCCTTTTTCAGCTGACAAAAAAGGACATTTTGGACAAATACGACGAAGACAACGACGAGTCAAATCGCGCAAAATTCCGACTTGGTTTTGTTCCTTTAATAAAACTTTTGATTTTTTTGCTAATTAAATGGAAATTTAGACGGAAAAGGTGGTTACGATCTGGAGAAAGAGGCTTACGAAGCCGAAGTCAAACGAAAATTGATGATGGTTAACAGGAAATTTGAAAGCTTGGAGACTGCTCAGCCGAGTTTGGCGCGAGAATTTTACACTGATGTTTTTTTTTTGGGCATTTTTACTCAAAGGGCATTCCAAAACTTATAAACGAATAGTTTTTTTATATTTAACACTAAATTTTGAAGCTAAAAATTTGTTTATATGTCTAACTGCCTTTTGTTACTCAAATATTATATGCACATACATTTGGAGTTATACTTTTTTTTTTAATTGGCTTAGCATTGCTAAAATTTAGTAACATTAAAATGAGACATTTTTATACAAGTGCCAAAAGAAAGTTGGCATTCAAGTATAATTACTACGTACCGCTATGCGGCATTGATCCATCTGTTGGGCTTGACCTTATTTTTTGTATTATTTATGTTTTTATATAATTTAAATGTTCGATTAAAAGAATAAGCGAAATAATTTCGATATTATTTCTTGCCAAACCAAAACCAAAAAAGGTTGAAAATAGTTTGAAATTGCCGCATTTCTGCACTGATCCGTCTATTCATTTTTGTTTGACGTAAAGTTTGTGCGTGTAGCTTAAGCTTTTATATAATTATACAGAATAGAGTTTAATTTTTCTTTTATATAAATCTTTTCAAAGTTAAATTTAAATTTTCTTTTTTAGGAGGAGATGATTTCATTTCGACGGCCTAAGAAAAAGCATTCTACAAAGATTCGGAAACAAAAAACCCTCAAGCCCCAAGATCTTTTGTCTGGCGCTGCAGAGCTGGACGACGGGTTGACGCCGGAGGAGAGACAAATACGGTAAATTTTTCGGAATGCTTTAAATTAAGATAAACAATGTTGATTTAGGGCGAACAAGCTAGCAATGCGACGCGGCGTTAATGTCGACACAGCAACGGCTAAAAAGAATATGACAAATAATTTAGAAGACGGCGAACTAGATGAAGAGAACGGCGAAGCTAAAATCCAAGTTCGAGAACAATGGAAGAGCAGCACCGGCGGTCTTGTCGATGTGAATAAATTAAAAAAGTTTGCCGACAAAGTCGAGGGAAGAGAAGAGGAAGACGACAGCGATGAAGAAGGTTGGTTTATTTTAGTTGAAAATAGTGCTTTTTTTTGTTGTTTTTTTTGCCCCACATTAGGTTATTCATAATTTTTTTTGTTTATTAATTACTAATTCGATTAATTTTATTTGTCTTATATTCAAATTAAATTAAAAGCATTTTTGTTTTTCGATTTTTTCAATTCGATATGTTAAGAAATTTTTGGCAATGTATAATACGGTTTTAGTTATCCTACCATCCACACCAATTTTTTGGTTTGAATCATTAAAAAAAATTTAGTAGATCTTAATGCAGAATTTAGGTGTAAATGATGGTAATATTTAAAAAGTTGTACTTTTCTTGTTTGAAAAAAATATGGCAAAGACACTCTTTCATTTGCTTTTATTTAGATCTTGTAGGCGGTGTTGATTTGACTGGTGTAATACTGGAGGACGACGCCGAAGATGAGCTTAATTTGATTTTGAACAAAACGCGTAACTTGAGGCAAGCTCAAATCAAGACCGAAATAGGAGCTGACCAGGTTTTCATTTTTGATTTTTTTTTGGCTGAAACCATTTTAAAATTAAAATTGTTAGGTGTGTGCCTTGGTGAGGTCAAATATGGCTGAGATCAAGGAGGAGTGCATTGACGACGAGGAAGAGGAGCTTTTGTCGACTGCAAACAAACGCAAAATTGTTTTTGACGCTACCTCAGAGCAGTATAAAAGCATTGGTTTGGAGCTTTTTAAGAATGTTTGTTGTTTAAATTCATTGGCTAAATGTATTTAGGCGAAATTCAACCCTCGGTTTGGCCGGCAATCGCCAAGGCGGTGTTGACTACTCGACACTCGATGAGGCCTACGTCAAACTGGAATCAAAGCGAGTACAAGAAGAGAAAGAAATGGAGGTGGAGACTAAAAAACGCTACAGCGACATCGACAGCGAAGACGAAGAAGCTTTGATAATTGCAAAAGAGAAGTTGCGTCACAAAAAGTATTTTAAATTTTTTGATTTTTAATTTTATTTATTTAAGTGTTTTTAGGCACAAAAAGACCAAAGATGTGAAGCGCGACCATCAAGGCGCATGGGATGTCGATTTAGACGTTATGGCGGCGTCTTCAGAGTCGGCAGAATGTTTGTTCTTTTGATTTTTTAAAGATATTTAATGCGGTTGGAGCACATTAAATTTTAGAAGCTTTCAAGTAATTTCCTGAGACTTCTTATTTTTCCATTTGTAATTTATTTTACATTATTTCACATATTACAACACATTTGTTTTAGTCATGTTAAAACAAGGACTTCTAAAAAAATTTTTTGTTTTTTTTTCTTCTAAATTCAATCTGAATTGATAAAAAAAATTCGTTATAAATTTTTTAATTTATTGTATTGGTTTCCCACAAGTTATAATGAAGTTTTTATGATGCTGATTACATATTACTTTTAATGATCGTATTTATTTTATGTAGAATCTGACTCCTCGGAATCTGAAGAGTCCAACGTCGGAGAATACGAAAATGTTTTGGGCGAAGAAAAAGACGTGACCAAAGGCGTTGGCGCTATGCTTAAATTGGCCGGCGTGAAAGGCTATTTGGAGAACTCTAATTCTAAACATGCAGGTGACGGCGCCTTGAAGCATTTGGAGAGTAAACGCTTTTCTAAGGTCGAACAAGGAAGATAGTGAGTCTTACTTTTTTTGTTTGATGCTTGTTGTAAACGCATATTTCAGTGATATTGAGGACAAGACTATGCGAAAGTTGGAACGTATGGGTACCACGGGTACGGGACCAATTCGTTCTTTCCCTGAAAAGCCGGAATACAAACCGGAAATTGAAATCACTTATTCAGACAAAAAGGGCCGCTTGATGAGCTCAAAAGAAGCGTTTCGGGTTTTGTCATGGAAGTAAGCTTTTGTTTTTGAAGTTTTAGTACTAATCAATTGCCCTTTAAGATTCCATGGAAAAGGTCCTGGCAAAAAGCAGATAGAAAAGCATCAAGCTCAGCTGGAGAAGAAGGAGCGGCTGAAGAAGATGAATTCAATGGACACTCCACTCGGCACGCTGTCGAAGCAGCGTAAGAAACAGGAACAACTGCAGACCTCGTATTTGATTCTAAGCGGCACGGGTCGTGATAATGGGTAATTATAATTATTTTTTAAACTGCTCTTATTTGCTTTTATTTATAGGGCTCCACTGCAAAAGGATTAGCTGTTTCTAATGAGATCATTGCTTTGGCACGTGTTGTTTTATGATTGATTTCCTCTTTTTGTAAAGTTATAAAAAGAATATTCTTTTGACTAAAATTCATTATTACCGATACAAAATGTTCACAAAAAACTTAATTAATAGTTAAGAAAATCATTATTGGCTGTCGATCTAATTTTTTAAGATGCGTATCTTTTAATGAAAACAAAAATTTTTATACTTTAATTGCTATTTAGGATAAATACATAACAAAACAATTAAATACAATGTGTATTTATTGGGAAAAAGAAAAAAAACATTATGAACTTTATTGCCCAACTGGTTTGCCTGCAGAACAGGAATTTCCTTATTTGAACAACACGATTTTTTTGCATTTGAGCTATGATATGAACTGTTAAAATCAAACTGACTTGTGAAACAGATTTCTTTACACCTTTACACCCTATTAATTTCGTTGGCTTAAGCTAATAGAAAACTTCAGAAAAAAATTGTATAAAAATTTGGCTTAACGACTTTTTTTGATAAGTAAAATTTACAAAAAGGGAACTTCAATTAACAACAAAGATTAACGAGGATAATACCAAAATAGAAAAACTCAACTTGAGTATAGCTCAATTCTCACTGCGACTAAAATGTTCTATAAAAATAATTAATACCCTGGGCAAAATTCAACTAATTAGAATAAAAAATTATAAATTACATAAAAGCAAAATTTTCAAAAAAAAAATGGAAAAATTCAACAAAACATGTGAAAAGAAAAGAGAGAACTTTATATTTGATTCTGAAAAACGGCAAAGTTTTCCTTTTTCGTACCGGAACAAAATAAGTAATACAAATAAAAAAGGAGATATAGAAAAATGTAAATTGTCAATAACAACAAATTATTGGCGTTGTGTTAAAGAAATCAAACAGATTTAATTCGTTAGGAATCATTCCTCCATCATATTTTCGGTGTTTTCGCGCAACGACGAATTATCGGTTTTGTGAAATGAAAATTGGACGAAATTATTGTGAATCTCATCCATTTCTTCGACAGTCTCCAAAGGTCCATTGCGGAGGGGCGGTGGAGTGAGCTGGACAACCTCACGCGTGAACTCCTAAAGTTTTCGGAATGTTTTCAAAACTAATTTAAAGAGTAAAAAAAATTACCTGGTCGAAGTAACTTGTGTCAGTCTCAGAGTTGAGCTGCGGCTTGTAGGGCGGCTCAATTTCTTTGCGGTAAAGTTTGTCCCAGTCAATGGATTTGAAGAACTCTTGCATTTGAATTTCTCTTGCGTCATCCGGTCCTCCGCCCAATCTAAAAATCAAGTATATTGAATAGAGCGGAAATGGCAAAGTAATAGGACTTGAGAACTTTATTTAAATTCACGTACCGTTGCGAGGGATCTCGGACCAACAGCCCAGATAAAAGCGATTTCGCTTCTGGTGACAATCTAGACGGAAATCGCAGAGTGCACTGTAAAATTTGTTCGAACAGTTTTTCGTGTTTCTCTGAAAAATAAAAGAATGTTACGATTAGATTTCTTACAAGAACAAATTGCAAACCTGAATAAAATGGCAATCGTCCGCACATCATCTCATACATTACGACTCCGACACCCCACCAATCTACTGATCGACCGTAGTCATTGTCCTCTAACACCTGAAAATTTATGTATGTCATCAAAAAAATTCGCAAAAGTGTGGCCAAAATACATTCTTTATTTTAGCTTTAACTATTAGAGCTTATCAACAATTAGCTAAGTTTTTCATTCATAATTAGAACTTTGAGCATTGCTTCAAAAACTAAATTCATTCAAAACAAAATTTGAAGATTGACATCCTATATATTTTTTAAAGATGACATATTTCCAACTAGCAAAAAATGTTCAATGGTCACACTCCTTGTGTAGTAACTCTAAAGTTACTACTAAAAAATAAACTACTAATCGCTGACCAAAATTGAATTTACTAAAATTGATAAAAATTATAAAAACGCATGATTTACCTCCGGCGCTAAATATTCCGGTGTGCCACAAAACGTCCGGGTCCGACCGCTAAACGAAATGTCTTCTTTGCACAACCCAAAGTCAGCAATTTTGATATGTCCATCCTTGTCCAACAACAAATTTTCCAACTGAAACAACAACAACGAAATTCAAAACCGTTTTGAAACGCAAAAACGGAAATACCTTCAGATCACGGTAAACAATATTGTTGTCGTGCAAATAGCCGAGGGCTAACACGAATTTCAGCTCCATAGAATCGCGTCCGGCTTTCCGAAAAGCCTTCCTTGTAAATTGACACTTCGCGATTCAAATGGTAATACAAGTCGCCGCCAATCGCAAACTCCATCACAAAACACAGGCGGTCGTCCGTTTGGAAAGAGTACGTTAACTCCTTAAATACATATCAAAAAGCTGATAAAAGCCAAAAAAAATGAGTAAGGCTCAAAAAATAATTTTACAGAATTTTATGTGCTTTTAAGCCAAAAACATTAAAATACAATTGAAAGCATCAAACACAATATAAAAAATAAATTCGTTAGCCTTAAAATAATACAAACTTATTTAATTTCTTCGCAAAACGAAAAGAAACTATGAAATCTAAAATCTTATAGAGCGAACAATATGAGGAAAAACAAATTTAAAATTGTTTAAAAAGCCAAAAAGCAGTTTATAGAACTGCCAAAAATCATAAACCATAAAAACTAATTACCGTAAGGAAAGGATGTCGACATCTTTGCAGGACCCTATTTTCAGTCAAGGTATGCGCTACTTCGTCCTGAATGCAAAAAATGTTTTCAAACAAAGAAAAAATAAAAAAAGGATACTTTCTGAATGATGACTTCTTTTTTGAGAATTTTAATGGCATATAGTCGATTGGTCCTCTTCTCTTTGCACAAAATCACTTTGCCAAACGTTCCTTTGCCCAAAACCTTAAGGAACTCAAAGTCTTCCAGCGTCTCAAATCAAATGTTTGTAATTAAAAAGGATAAAAATAAAAAAACAAATTTTACAATCTTGCTTTGTGACACTTTCTTAACGCAGGGCACGTTCGCCGCCGCAGCGGCAGCGGCGTGCTGCTGCATTTGGAGTTGTTGGGCAGCGCCGGCCGCCTCCACTGTTGTGCCGTTAATGCCTCCGCTGCCAAAAATTGCGTTGAATTCACCGCTTTTGAGGAGAGCGCTGAAATTTGTCGCGCCAAACTTATCACTGGACAAGCTGGTTCCGGGAGTCGTCGAAGCCTCGCCTTGATGATGCAACATGTGTTGTTGTTGAAAAAGTTGTTGTTGACCTCCAGGCCCGGCTGGCCAGAAGTCTACGGCCTGGGGCAACTGCGACACATCCAACATTTCCTGATCCTGTGCAACGCCGTTTACCACTTCTTCACGCTTCAAGTTCTCGGATACACTCTAAAGAAAACAAAATATAACGAAAAACAGCCACGCCAAGAGAGACATTTTAAGACCAGAAGTAATCAAAAAGTCTTAAAAAGCAAAAACAAATAAAAAGAAACGAGCTTCGTTGTAGAAGGAAAAAAAAAGTTTTTATAAAAGAAGGAAGATGATTAAACAAGGAATTGAATGATGTCATATGAAAAAAGGTCAATTAACTTAATAGCTTCGTTTTGAGGTTTTATTATCCAGCATTGCAAAAAATAATGGTAAAAAATCGTTGCAGGACAATTAAAAAATTATGAAATCTACTAATTTAATATAAGACTTTATTTTGCTTTTTCCCGTGTGTTTATCAGTAGCCCTGCAACAATGTTCGGTCATTTTTTCAAATTACTGCAATAAATTCACTATTTTGCAGAATTGGTCTATTTTTATTTTATTTTTTTAGTAGTTCCAAAAATCAATATGAAACACAATGCCAAATATGCATTAAAAAACTGTATAAAGAAAAGTGAATAAACCGGGATATTCCATGCATAAAGTATTTGACTTAAACTTCTGCTTTAGAGATAGACATTACGATTAAGAAACAACAAAAACCTCATTACATAACACCAAATGTTCAAACAAAGAAAAAAAATTGAAAAAGAAGAAACCTCCTTCCCTTTAAAAATTTGATCGTTAACACTTAATAAAAAACACGACTAATATATATACATAAATTATATTTAACAAAAAAAAGTAAATATACATGCAAATGATCACACAAAGCGTAAATATTGTTTTGATAAACACAGAAAAAAGCAATTTGGAAAAAACGAATTAAATGTTTTCATAAACAAAAATATTAAAAATATTTATTATTTGCAAACTTAAATTTTTGAACTTACTTTATTTGGTTTCCCCCCTTTTTCTTCCCCTTAATATTCAAACTTCTCTCGCCTTCCGGCATGACGATAACGCCTTGTTATGAATATTTCAAGGTTTCAGATCAGAAGGCGATAAACAGCGGTAAAATTTCGCGTGCGAATAACAAAAAACATGTTTGTTTTGAAGATTATTTTTGATTGACGAAAAACAAAAAACATTCCCAAAAAACATTGAAAAATAATTTGACCAATTCATAAAAAAAACAAGTTTAATTTATTTTCATTAATTCAGCTTTTATGTACATTAGAACTCAACTGTCAACAAGGGGGAGGGAGAGGGGTGAGGAAGTGAAATGTGATGTGCCAACCAAAAAAAGACGAAGATGAGGAAAAAGAGGAGGAACCAACTCTATACAAATAGCACTAACCCTAACAAAAAAACGGGTAAAATGGAGAAAAAAGGGTCAACTTTACTAGCCAAAAGAAAATAAGAAGAACAGCTATCCTTTCTTCAGATTATAAAAGGGCATATAAGACTTGTGATCAACAAAGACAAAAAGATTTAATAGAAGAAAGATTATAATTTAATAAATCGTTTTTTCATGCTTGTGGGTGTAGGTCGGTGAAAAGGTCAATAACAAAGAGGCCCTTTTTTGTTTGCATTCTGCTGACCGTCGCAGAAAAGCAACAAAAAATGAACAAAACAATTTTGACAAACATTATAAAAAACAAGCAAGGTGAGTCATAAGTAAAAAAAGTTTTATCAAATTTGAAAAAAACATTTAAAAACTGGGCAAATCATTGGAAAAACATTGTCGGACCAAACTTTGAGATTAAAGATAGGTTTCTGGGAAAGCTCTACGTTCCTTGGGCAATGAACATCATGGTAATGCTAAATCACAATTTTGAAAAATTGCTTAGTTTAGAAAAAAAAAGAGTATTCAGCACAACATCCATAAAAAAACCTTGAAAATGATAATTTTAAACAAACTATAAAAGCCTTATAAACAGTCAGCGGCAAGCAAAATCCTAATCCGTAAGTTTTCGTAGACAAAACATACACGCAATAACAAAGTAAATCTGCTAGAAAACAGTTAAGTAATGTGATTATAACAAAAAATGTTTATCAAAACATACGCTCGAATTCCGGTTGACAGACAAGAAAAAATAATAAACGAAAAACATTCTATTGCAGATATTATTGTATATTAAAACCAATTATCACTTTTCCTTGGTTTGTGCTCAAAAATCATTAAAACTTTTAGCTATAGTAAAATATGTTAAGCTTCTGTTGGTCAGTGCAATAACCCCAAAAATGTAGCAATAGTGCTTACGTAGGTAAACTCTTAGTAAAACTTACTCCATCAAATTAAAATACCAATTTTTCGACTAATACTGAATGAATTGGAGGAAAACAATTTGTGTTACTCAAAAAAAATCTGAACAACATCGGCTCAACAACACCGACATAAATAATATGTAAGGCAAAAACAGAAAAAAAGAGATTTACTAAAAACAGAAAAAAAAAATAAGTGTCAAAACAATTTAGTTAATCAAAAACATTTTCCAAAATAAATAAAACATAAATAGCAAAAATTTGTTTAAAACAAAAAATTGACGGGACGGCTATTTTCGCTCCAAAACAAAATTCTTATTTCAATTATTTTGACCGACTTCAATGTTGGTGGTGGTGTTGAAAAAAAAGGATGTTGTTTTTATTTGTTATTGTTGTTGTTCAATCAACATATTTACGCGCACAAAAACTTCATTTTGTACGTGTTCGTGTAAAGCTCCCTCTCCCCACCTCTCCTCCCGTATTGACAATTTTTATTCGTTTATTTATGTTTTTTGAAACATCAAAGGCCGAAAGGTGAAAAATATGATTATTATCGTTGTGAAAGAACAAAACGATAACAAGCAAAAATAAACTTAATACTGAAAAACAGAGAAAATACCTAAATCCCAAAGATTAGGTAAACATACGAGAAGGAATAATGAAATATGTAAAAAAACTTGTTCTACAAAAACAATCAGTTGACTATGCATGACTTTTAAACCCAAAACCAATATAAATTGTACCTTGATGGCGTTGATCCAAGCTTTACGCAATTCGGGCGTCTCGGCGTGAAACATGCGCTCGATGACAGTAGTCCACTGCAAACCGCGCACCATTATTATGTTCGGCTTTGGGCGGTCACATTTCATAATCTAAAAAGTCAAATTTTAAATTACAATATAGGGTGTTTTTATAAAAGTCGTTATTCTAATTGAATAACTTTTTTTGATGTTATGAAAAGTAACTTTATATTATTGAGGTTCCCCCTCTCGATGACAGCTTTCAACTACTATAAACATTGCAACGCTTTATGTTATTTCCCTTAAAGCTTACTCGAATTCCGTAAAGTTCAAATTTGTGTTTGGGCAACCTACTAAAAAATAATAATAAAAAAAGCCATTTAAGATTCCAGTGTGTTTATTTCTTGTTTTATGTAGTTTTTTGTAATATTAAGCCTCTAGATCTCAGGCTTAAGATTAAGTGATGCAGATTTAAGTTTGAAAGTGGCGCCATTTGAGAAACGCACATTGAATTAAAACATTTTAAATAAAAACATAAAACCAATGACAACAAAAAAACTCGTTTTGTTATGTTTCATGCGAGTGTTCCCAATTGAGTCGTTTAGGCAACTAAATTATGAGGCTTCAATTCTCTGTAAAGTATGTCATAAATAAAGAATTATTTTTTTTAGATATTTTTTGACGGATTTAATTATAAATCTTTGATGTGGGAAAAAAAATAAAAAAATATACCTAACCTAAAAAACAGAAAATGATATTTTGTATCCAATTTTTCTGATGGAAAACAAGTTATTAATTTTTCGTATATAAAAAAGTAATTTTTTAAACGAAGAAAAAATAGCTTTTATCATTGTTTTCAAAAGCCTAACCCTTTTAATAGTTTTCAATAATTAAATTGTAAAGCAAAATTCGGGATTTCGGAGTAATGATCTGAATTTTTCTCATATTTTTGGCAAAACGTAAAAATTTATTTTTCTAAACCGCGAAAATATACCATTTGTAGTTTATTTTTCTGCAATCTTCTTTTGCTACATATATTTAGCAAAACCAGAAAATGCTTGATCATTAACTACACATAAATAAGCCTTTCTTAGGTCTTAAAGCCGCTATTTGGTGCTATAAGAAACGCCACGGGAAATTATCTACCCAGTTATCAATTCATATGAGACTTTGTCTGAAGCCTCAAATGTGATGAAAACTGTAAAAGTTAATAAAATTAGCCTTTTTGACATTTGATAAGATCAGAGAGATCATAATCACATTACATAATCATAAGAAAGGAATAGTTCAAGTCAATACGCTCCCCTGCATATGAAGTAAATTTTTTAAACATTTTGGCTTAAAACTGTTCAAGTAAGACCCCTTATATATTTTTTACCGTATAAAGCTTGTATGAACATTTGTTATGGAAGAAAAATACTCCGCAATATATTGTTTTTAGAGTTGTGTTTTCGATAAAAATTACTTAAAAAAATTATGAAAACAAAAAACAAATTAATTTATTATTATAAAAAAAACCTTGCTTAATTTTATAAACTATGGAATATTTGTTGGAAAGAAAAGAAACTTCTAACAGACATGTCTGCTGGAAACAAAATTATATCTTAATTATCAAAACGTTTTAATAGGCTTTTTGTTGTAAATATGGCGTGTAAAACAATAAAAATTTGTTTTAGATAACAAAACGTTTCAAACATTAAAGTCGGATTACAAATTGTTAAGCCTAAACGGGTTAACTCTCACATCATCTTGTAATTATTTTGCAATAACTGACAAGTCTGCAATTAAAAGGTAATTTTATAAACTCAACATTTTTAACAGAATTTAAGCTTTAATTATCATTACAATAATCAATCAAATTGCCATATACGATCACAGAAACTTCAAAGTCTCAAAACAAAACAAAAAATTAAAAAAAATATTTTTAAAATTAAAAAAAAATTTCTTTTCCAAAAACAATCAGAGTCATGAAAATAAAGATAAGTCAAAATACAAATCGAAATTTGATCCCCCCCCCTAAATAAACTATACCCAATATATTATTTTACACATCTCCACTGCATTCATTAGAAACCGAGAACTTTAATTCAAATCAGGAAATAAAGTGCTTTCGAATAAAGTAACAACAGTTACGAATAGACAAAATTTACAATCCACAATTTCGGGTAGTTTGTGCGATTAAATAAGCAAATAAAATCATGAAAAAGAGATCATAAACCTAAAAAATAAAAATGCAAAAACTTGCGTCAAAACCGAAATTCTGATGGCGACAGATTTTTAAAAAACTTACAATTTCTTTTATTATACCCTAAGTAAAGACTTTGTTATTCTTTTTAGGTAATAAAGAGAACAAAAAAAAATGAAAAACGGAAAACTTTTTGTTCTCCTCTAAAAATTTGAGGATGAAAAAATCTCAAATTTTCCACTACTTCATTGTAAGACAACATTTTTTATAATTTTTTTCTCAGGAAAAAAATCATTTTTTTTTAAATTTAACAATTAGAAATTTTTGACTAAAAAAGTATTTTCCCGGAACAAAAATCGGAAAAATTTGGAAAAATTATCAAATCAATTGTTGTTTTACAACGAAGTAATGGAAAAATTGAAAAATTTTCGTTTTTTTAAGAGAACAAAAAGTTCTCCAATTATTTTTTTGTTCTTTTTTCGCCTGAAAAGGAGTCTTTCCTTGTTATACCTCCTTACCCACTTTTTTTTTCGCTTAAATTCCAAATTAATATCAAAAATAGAACAAGGAAGAAAACCACAAATTGAAACGCAAAATTAATATAAATAATTGTTAACAAAATAATATGTTTTTAAACGAAAAAAAATAATAGAAAAATAAGCATAAAGAATACAGATTTTTGAATCGCTTGATTTTGCTTATTCAAAAATTTTGAAAACGGATATCTCACTTTTTTGGACCTCTCACTTTCAATATTCTTATTTTTATTCTAATAAATTCCTCAGAAAATTGTATAATATATCCAATAGTCATTTTGAATATGAAAAAAACTAAATTACCTGAACATCTTTTACAGTGAAATCATTCAAGGGATCATTGTAAGTTTCGACTTTTGTCTTAAATCCTAGCAAAGCTCCGTCTTTGAAAAGAATAAAGTAGCGCTGACGCCAATTGCGAATATGCTCACCTCGTTTCATCAACCAACCCTAAAACTAAAAACTGTTAGCAAAACTGCTGACAATTACACCGCCAAAAAACAAGCCTCATATACAACGTCTTCGGCAAGCCGTGGGGCTCTTTGACTGCGCTGACTTGTCGTAGACATTTTTCTAAAAAATTTTTAAATTAACACCTTATCAATCTGAACATTAAAGTGTTTACCGCTCACTGGAAAACGAGCCGATTGGCAAGCCGTGACCACCAACCGTAAGCGTTGATCCACTTCCGCTGCTCTCTAAAGCACCGCCTTTTGCCGTAGAGCTATTTTTGGCCGAAAACGAACTCAAATTACTGCCGCCGCCAAAACTCGACGCAAATGCTGCAATTTATTTTCATTTTGTGGTTTTGTTTCAAATACACTGAGTAAATTTATGCTATTAATAATGGAATTACAGTTCATGAAAACAAGAATAGTGAAAAACATTATGGTACTTAATTGCAGAAAAGATCCCTCTTTTAATAGAGTAATTTTTAAAAACTGAAAAATTTAAATTAGAAAACTGGTAAATACTCGGAAAGCCAATTAAATATGAATTATAGCACAATAAAGTATATTACGCAAGAGGCGAGAGAAATGGCTTTAATAAATTCATACCAAAAATATAAAAATAATCAACCAGTTTTAAAATAAAAATTATAATACTGCAGTCGAAAAATTGAACAAAAAAAACTGCGTCAATAGCAAATTGAAAGAAATAATATAATTACTGGCAAATACTCAACAAATATTAATCTTTAAGAAATGTCTTCAACAAAAAATAATTTTATCCGTAAAATTAAAACTCGCTAAGCAATTTTTAATTTATGAGTGGGTCATTTATTAAAACTCGGCAAAAAATTTTAGAAATTGCGTTTTTTTAATAGAAAAAAAAATAAAAATACTAATTTAACAAATTTCTTACGCTTTAAAAAATCTGAATGATAAACAAAGTTTGTAAAGCAAAAAAAAAATAAAAAGGAAAAGCAAAAACGACAAACCCAAAAAACTGTTGCTGCTAATTTTCCGCGTCGGCTTGGAGTCACCTTCGCCGCGCGGCGAATGAAGACCGGCCGGTGTTGTAGCCACTTGCGAATTGACGCCAAACATAATTGTCAATACAAGGGAAGAAAATATTACCTGAAAATAAATGTAATTAATGAATATGTTTAAACAATGTTAAAAATGAGTAATAAACGGTAAAACAATGACGTTTGAGCAAAAATTATTCGCTTGAAGTTTGCAATTCAAAAAAGAAATGCGGTAATTTAGACAACCCAAAAAATGAGAGAGTAGCTTATTGTTTGATATTTGAAATATAGCTATATGATTATACGCTAAATAAAATATTGCAAAACAGTGAAAGAAGGGAAACTATTCCATATTTATTAACCAAATCAGTAAATACTGTGTACGTAAAACAAAATTTCTTAAAAAACAACCCAATACAAATTAGTTATTTTTAAGCATAACTTGTGGCAATACATTATTACAAAATGAGTAATAATTATAACGGAAATTAAATCTCTATTTCAAGAAAAAACGAGTCAAAATTTTAATTAAACTCAATCATATGCCTTATACAATTTATAGTTAAGCCATACAAATAAAGCGTTTTGTTAACATGTTATGTTACTTTTTATCGCAACCCCACGTAAAAAAATTCATAAAAATCGTCTTTGTACTGTCAGATTAACAACTAACAATGATCACATCTGAGATTCTGGAGGCCGAAAAACCACAATTGCCGCCAACAAAGCCTCAAAAATGTTCTATCCAGCAACGTGCTTGCGCCAAATAAACTCTGCCGGAAAAAAAATAAAAACTCAAATATAGTTAACCTAAAAAATTTTACGGTACTTAAAAAGCTAAATAAAAAATTATTTAAAATTTTGCAATTATAAAAACCCAAAAAATTATAAAATAGTTTTATAAACTAAATTTAAATTTCCGCAATTTTGGCATTTTCATATTTAAAAAAATTGTCAGTTGTACAATGCATTGTAAAACTGACAATTTAAATAATGTAATATTGTACGTTAATCGTTTTCATTGTTAGTTAAATAAATTTGTTGTTTGTAACTTACTGTTTTCCAGTAATTTTTTAAACCTTTTTAGGTAGGTCAGACCAAAAGTCAAAATATTTGGGCATTTCAATAAAAACAGATATGATATTTGTTTTCAGTATCTTCAATAATCTTAAAACACATTTCTAACACAAAAAATTAAAAACATGTTTAAAACCCAGATCGACCCGGCTTCTTCACTATTGAAAATGGTGAAAAATTGAGTTTTTGACTATAACTTTTTTTTGAATAGACCAATTTCATTAATTTTTTGATTTTTGTCTTAAGAAATGTTGATTATATCATTTGACGGTCTTGGTTTCATCAAATTCAGATAAATGTAAAACGGGATCGTTGTGCAATGGGTGTTTCCCTACTAATAATTCTTAAATTTGCTCAACAGCAACAAAAAACGTCGAGAATACAAAATGAAAGTAATAAAAACTAAACAATAACGATTCAGTCAAACAAAAACTTAAATAATTTGTTATACGGCGCATAAATGTGATTACAAAATTTTCCGTTTAGAATTGGAAAAGTGAACTAATTTTTTCTTATTGAAACTTTTGAAAAGTTAATAATATATGTATGTGCATAAATTATTTTTCCCCTTTTCTAATCTAGAGTTGTTTGTGTCCTTTTTTTGTTTTGTTTTGTTTTTTTTACTTCTTTTTTCTTTGTGAGCGAAATGTTTGTGTATTTAAAAAAAAATGCATTTTGTGTCTAATGAGACAAGAAAAGCGTGAATTATAAGATTAAATTGATAAAAGGAAGATGGTCCCACAAAGACAATTTTTTTGATTTTTTTATCTGGTTCTAAAACGCTTTTTAGAAATTTTTTAGTGAATTTTTTTTAGAAGCACAATCTTAACGAAATTAATTCCAGTTGGTTTAAAAAATATTTATTATATGAGTCGATAAACTCATTTTGGTTAATTATGAAAGCACTGCCCTTTTTAAAATATATATCACCAAAATTGTTGTGTGAAAAAGGACAAAAAAGTAGTAGCAAGCAAAACGTGTTGTTTATTTGTGTAGTGTTATTTAAACCTTGTTATAATATGTATTTATAACTTTATATTATGAATACAAAAGGCTAATCAAGTCCTATTGAACAATAAGCCGATCTACAGTAAAATTGAACATACGAATTTAAAAACAAGATATTTTTTATCGCTAAAAAAGCATGAAGAAAAAAGTGCCGAAACGAGAAATAAGCGTACACAAACAAACAAAACAAACAATTGTTAACAATTCGCTCAGGCCAGACATCAATATGTCACGTTCCATGTATACAATCGACAGCGAACAAAACAAAATATCAGTATTTTGCCAACGCTGTATAGAAAAAGCGGCAAAAGGGCAAAAAAAATAGGCAATTCAAATTCAATGAAAGAAAATCAACTGAAGCGACTTTTGTAAGGGCTGAACTGCACTTTATAAAAAATATT
Source organism: Drosophila nigritarsus (assembly GCA_035044305.1). Lineage (NCBI taxonomy): Eukaryota > Metazoa > Arthropoda > Insecta > Diptera > Drosophilidae > Drosophila > Drosophila nigritarsus. The sequence goes on along the minus strand of JAWNMF010000466.1, from coordinate 15,407 downwards.
GTAAAATCAATTTTTATAGTATCAGCTGTCTTTAAATATCTACATAACGTGTAATTCAATTAGTGTTCAAAATGCTTGCTGCATTGTGGTAAAAGGCATGTTTTTGTTATCCACAAAACACTTTAGGCAATAAACAAGCGCGTCGGCGCGGATATTCCCTACATGCAAAGAACACATAAGGCTTTTAAATCTCAATTTAATAATTGTTGTTGAATACACACATTAAAAAAATAATCAGTGCTTTTAAACGTTAATTAAGAAAACAAAAAAAAAATAATATAGAAATATTAAATATTTAATAAAAAATTGAAAACAGAGTTTAATGAAATTCCTTGTTAACGTAATAAGCCAAAAGATAAGCCAAAATTCTTATCAATAACAAAATACGTATAATAAAAACTAATTCTAAAATTTGTTTTCACAATAACAATTTAATAACCAAAGCTAAGCTACTATGGATTAGAGATTAAAAACCAGTATTAAATTGAAAGAAAGGGGTTTTATGAGTTTTATGAGCAAAAACTTATTTGGGCTGAGATGTCTGATTAGAAAGTTAATAGAAAACATCGAAGCACAGCTACACGGTCATTTTTTTGAACAAAAAATATTAAATCTGCATAACTGTTGGACTGACTAGGAGAACGTCGTGCGGTTTAAGCAGTGAAAATTATTCAAGTCGGCTGTCAAAATACCGTACAATTTGCAAAAACAATGTAAAAAAAATTTACAACAATTTTCAAAAAATTGGTAAAAAATTTAAATGATTACCACATTGTTTTCATTAAAAAGTAAGCAGATGGGTAAGGGAGTCCCAAGACTTTTACGTCACTCGCTAACTCATACAAGATATACAAAAATGGAGTATTGTCTATTCAACCCGATAAAATTCAATTCAACCAGAATTTTGTTCAAAAAGCTGCAAGCTGAAATGCCTACTAAATAAGCGCACACTTTACAGAAAGTGTAACGGACTTTACTTGTTGGAAAACAATATTAAAACAAATTATTTGTGATAGAAAATAATATATTTCAACTATTTTAGGCGACAAAATATTAAATAGCAAATATTTAAATTTAAAGCTACTGTTTTATAGCGAAGCTGATGAATAACAAAGCTATAAGCTAGGTATAAATTGAGGTAATGAACGCAATTATAGCGCAATAAAACCAATCTATTAAATCTATTAATTTCAAGTAAACATCATAAAACCAAAAATCAATTCGAATTAAAGAGAATATCGTAAAAATTTCAATATTAAAAACATAATAACGCACGTTTTGCGGCATTTTTTTTTCAATTTTAGCATGACACAACTAATTAGTTTCCGAAAAATAATCAATTTAGATTTGCGCGCATTAAAAATTATAACAAGAACGGTGAGGTAAAACATTCAAAAATTCACAGCTCTAGACATGTGCGTTACAAAGTGCAGAATGACAGTGTTGTGGCTGAAGAAATATTGCTTTTATGAAAAATATTTCTCTCAGAAATTAGCCAAAATTTCAGTTGCGTTATACGCGATTTGTTCAGAAATACATAAAACAATTCCCTTTTTGTAAAATATACATACATATTATGTTGTGTATTTGAATAATTTTTGTGAATATGCATTGATGTATTTCGACAGAAATACGCATTGCCAAATTTTAAAGAATTTAGAAAAACGCATACATATTTCACATTACCCAATGTGACTTTTAGGCGCCAAAAAAATAAATCAAATAACCTCAATTGCTACTTTACCGCATGCTCAATACTTTTCAATAGTTTTTTATATTGATATCGCGTGGTGTATTTGGTAAGCCACGGTAGTGAAGTTCTAAATCATTTTCGTAAACCGAAACATTAATTTGGTATCTGCAGATTCATCACAATAGAAAATTTTTAAAGGACAGAGTGCGTGTTAAAAATTATTAAAAGACCAATAGTTGCGGCGAGAGTAATATTAATTAATTGTGCAGCACCTTTGGCCCATTTCTGACAATTTTAAGAAATATTACCCGCGTACCGCTGCTAACCACCTTGAATCAATTAAAGTTACATTTTAAAAGATTCTTTTACAATTACTTAATTAATTTAATGTTTTGATTTGTTAAGCAATTAGTTGTTAAAAATGTTTAATTTTTATAAGACAGATCGTCAAGTGTCAATCAATCAGAAAACAGCAACAAATTCGATTTGCCAAATGAGCGTAAATATGTAAATTAGTTCGAAATATATAAACCATTTCTAAGAAATTATCCGGATTAAAAAAACCTTTGCGAAAAAATTAAGTGCACGCACTTTCTACGGAAAGAAGACAATAACAAAATAACAAATTTTGAAGTAAACAAGGTTGAACGTTTGCACACGTGTATGTCATACACAAAGTTAGATATACATAGGCTCGTAAGACAGAAAAATTATTATACAAATGTATGTAAAATTTAGAAAAAAAAGTATACATGAATTAAAAAATGTAGTAAAAATGCAATGTGATTTCAATAAAAAAGCGATAGACGGACAGTAAGTAGGAAAAAAGAAACAAACAACAACATAAACTGAGAAAATTTTACGATTGAAAAAGTGCAGACAAGGCCTACACGTGCGTCATTGTTTGTCAAAAAAAAGTGAACACAATATTTACTATAACGCAATTTTGTTTAGTCAGCGACCATAACAAAGAGAAAATGTCTGGGGAAAAGAAGCAAAGAAGTAAACAAGCCAAAAAGTGCACAGCTGATAGACAGCTTGAACACGAAGACTAAACCAAAAAGTGAAAAGAAAAAAGTTTAAAAGCATATTAGTGTAAGAAAATATTATCAAAAAGTGTTTTTTTTAATTTGTCTTGAAAATGCCTACGTAAGCGGACAACAAGACGTTTTGCGTTGCGCCGGAATCTTTAAATAAAGACAATAACAAATCCTCCTTCCTTTAGTTGAGACTTTAAAATTTTGGAATAATAAAAAGGAGACAAAGACCTCACAGATTCAAAAGCCAGCGTTCACTTCAATAAAAAAAGCAATAAAAAAGGCGTTTTTAGGCGTTACTAAACTGTCAAGGTAAATTGTAAAAATGCAAACCGGAATAATCAAAGAGACGGAAATGGCAAAAAAAAATGTAAACAACAACAAATTTTGGACTAGGTGAGAAAATGAAGAAACATAACAAACATTTTTTATTAAAAATTTTGTCTATATATATACATGCATACATGTGTTGAAATGAATTGACTGGATTTGTCGACAAAAAAAGAAAAGCCTTGAACAATAAGATTAATTGCAAAGTGTTTTTCCAATAGACTATTTGTTTTGCAGTGAACAAAAAAATGTTTTAAAAAATTTTTTGGCAGACAAAATGGTTTGACAAAAAAATGTAAACCTTAAAAAATATCAATTTGACATTCGCGCTTTCTGTCATAATTAAAAATATATAGACATGCAACAAAAATTGTCAACTGCAGTGTTTTTATTTGAATCTAAACCAATTGCATAAAATTTGTCATAAACTCAATTATCTTTTCTTTAAAAGTTTTGGTTTAAAAGTTTTTTTGATTCATAAATTATTATCTGATAAGGTTGAACATTGCTGGAAAAGCCGAAAATCATTAACAGCTTTTAAAGATTTATATCAGATCAATGTTTGTGTTTTGAAACAGTTCAACCGCTTTTCTGGTGCTATAAATTTATGCTAAAATAATATATGGCAAAGCGATTCATTTTGACCTTTAAATCTGCCAATTGGACGCGCTAATACGGCGCCAGTTTTTTTACTTATAAAATTTTCATAGTTGTTTACTTCAATCCGCTTAAACTTCTTCATAATGTTATGATCTTAAAATTTTTATAAAAATTTTTTATTACAACTTATAAAATAAAACGGATGTCGGTGTCGAACTCGATCGACACTGTCGAGGTTATCAGGTCGAAGTAGAGCTTGCCAAAAAAAAGTTGATTTGTTGCAAAATTAAAGTAAAAAAGTTGTATTTTTTAATAATTTTATTTACAAATTTTGGAATTTTATAAAAGTTGTCAAAATGTAAAACAAAAATCTTTTTTTTTCATGGATAAGACTAGATTAACAATTGCAAAAGTTAAAGCAAAAAAGTAACATTCGCTTCCTAAACGCGCAACCTAGGATAATGCTTTTTTTTGAAACAGTTGCTTTGCAGCAAGACTGATCCAATAATACAATATACTGTTCAATGAGTTAAAGAAGAAAATGAAAATACAAATAAGATTGAGCAACGAGTGAAATTTGCGAAAGATAATGAGCAGAAAAATTTTTCGTATTCAAAAACAAAATTTCATAAATAAATTTTTCTTAAATTTTCTTCTTTTTTTGATTTTGACAGTTTACAAATAATAATTTAACTCGAGAAAAAAAACATTAATTTGTATGACTAAAATCCCAAATAATGAATGGAAAACCCGTAAAATTAAAAAAAAATTCAAATTAATTGCTTTCAGAACGAGTAAATTGAAGCTTGTAAAAAATTTTAAACACGTTGACGGAATTTGTGCCTATTTTTCATGATTCCAAGATCATTACTTAACTTGTTCAAGTATGATGATTAAGTAGTAAAGTAAAATATAAAATAATCCGTCAACGTGTTAAAATTTGCAAAACACCTCATTCAAAACAATTTGCTGTTGTGCCTCGTAAACCCTTTAAAAGCAGCAAATTTTGAATTGGAGCAATCAAACAGACAGAAATTGTATGCTTAATTATTAAAGATTCTAAAAAAATAGTATTGCGTTTAAAAAATATAAATGATTGTGCAATTTTTCTGAGCTGTTCAAGACTAGTCGAAAAATGTTTGATGGTTACCTGTTTAACAATTGTAAAGCCTTAAGAAAAGACAAAAAAACAGACCGATAAGCAAAGCTTTGTTTGAGAAAAGAATAAAGTAAACTGGTCGTTTACTACCAAATGTGCAGCTCTAAAAAATTGCTGCTTTGGAATTCAAATATGATTTGAATAGTTTGGAATCATAACAATCATATTAAACCAATTGTAAACTATGAAGTTGTTTAACAAAAAATATTCTGAAGTTAAAAAGTAAACACAAATAAAATGTAAAATTTAATCGGTTTTGAGCACAAAATATGACTGTAGTTGCTAATGCTGAATTATGACTTGGAGAGAGAACGCGGCGCAAAATTGAGAAACTGATACCGTTTTCTCCTAAACATAAAATCCATAAAAAATTTGTAAAAGAATAAATTGAAAAATCAATTTACCTGCCTGTCAGCGAGTTTTTGTTACGGTCGTCAAAGGGAGGCTGGGTGGGCTGTAAAACGCTGACGGTCGGTGATCGGCCGGTGGAGACGGCGTGACGCGTGCCGCCCGTATTGCTGTACGCGCCATTTTCCACGGTTACTTCCGGCGCGGCGTTGTCGCGATATTCTTTTCTCTTATTGCTGCCATTAACAATAACAGTCCTGTGCACAACTTTGCGCCTTCGCGTTGGGCTTAATGACTGTAAAAAAAATGTGTAAGAGACAGTAAAATTGGTTAAAAAATTTGTACTGCGTCTTTTTTTGTGATTGAAAACGCATTCTGTGAATCGCTTCTTCTCCTTTGGCAGCGCCGTTTACGCCGCATTTCACGCTCCTCATCCTCACCATTGATGTCAATTATTCCGGCCTAAAGGAAATTAAAAAAAATAAATCAATGATTTTCTATTTAAATCTCTCTGGGGTATTTTTTTATCAGCACTTTTAAAAATTTTATGCTGTTAAAAAACGCTTGGTGCTTATAATAGAATGGTGAAAATAAACTTTAAATCATATAAACCTCAATTTCCACGTGACTACAGAAGTCAAAAAATTACATTGACATTCACAAAAAAATCAATAATCGGCTATTCTCTGCTTAAATTGTACCCCATTACGTAATACATAAATGTTTACATTGTTATAACGCTGCTGTTTGAGCTGTTTCGTTGCTGGATATTGGTTTTGGTAATTGTCGTAGTAATCAAAATTGTTTGGCTTTTTGCTGCTGATACCACCCATATTGCTGTAGTCGCCAGCACCTGTACTATTTGCCGTATCAACCCCTGCAAGTAAACAAGTGTGAATTTTTTTGGCTAAAGCGCCAATTCACATACCTGAAGTTGGGGATGAAATTGGCGTGGTTGAATGATCAAAACTGGTTGCGCCGCCTCCAGCAATGCACAGCAATGCACCATTCGAGGTATGAATATTGGTGTTACCGGCCCCACGGCGCGCAGCGTCGTCAAGACTTACACCGCGTGACAACGAACGCCTACGCGCACTACCGTGCACGCTCAAATTATTGAAGCTCTAAAAACGCCAAAAGTCAGTTGAATTTTTTAAATTAATAGTTTTCAAGAGTAATTTAAAGCAAAAGTAAATCAAGGTTGTAAATTACTGAAATTGCAGCCTGATTAAACGCTTTGTTTTTTAAACAATAAAAATGACTCCAGGAGAACACAAATTTGTATGAATCCAACGCCAAAAATGTATTTTCATCGTAAATTTACCATAGATCAATGTTCGCTGTTCAATTCATAATAAAAATTTAATCACCGAAGCAGACTAAGTATTAGGAAAGATTTACAAAATACTGCAAAGTCATGAATGTTTTGATAAAAATGCAAAAATAAACGTACATTGACTAGACTTTTAAAGTGCGACATCAGATTCAAACCGTTTCCGCTCGTTATATTGCGATAATGCCTCTGGACATGTGGCTGCTGTTGCTGTTGTTGTTGTTGTTGCTGCTGCTGGATTTGTTGTTGTGTTTTCCTATCGGTTTCCCTTTGTTTGAAATTAGTTGCACTTTGATTGCGTCGATGCTGCTTTAACTGCTGATCTTGTGCAAATGGATAATGTTGTGCTGATGCATTAGTTGTTATTGAAGTCTGTTGAGTGCAATCTCCACGATAATTCCGCTCATCAACGGAATACGCGCTCGATGAATACGGTATGTAAATGTGTGGAGACGCGCCGTTATTGTACTCGGCATGCTTATCACTAAAACACTCTTTTTTGTTTATACTATTGCTGCGTGTTGCCATCAGCGGTGTGTAATTATTCAGCTGGCCTTGCTGATTGTGCTGCAGCTGTTGTTGTGTGTCTGGTCGACTCAACGTCAATATTGTCGCACTTTTACGCGCGCTGATTGGCGTCAAATAACCACGCAAATTCGAGTCGCTTGACATGACAACACAATTACTATTGTAAAATGGGCTGCGGCTGCTCGAAGGCTCAACGGTTGTTGCGACGGAAAAATATCCGCCGCCCTCGCCGCCGCTGCTCCGATCGTTTCCCTTCACTGTTTGGCTTTGATTAGAGCCTGAAAGTACCGTAATGGAAGTGAAGTCAGAAAAGCAATGATTTACCTTCAAATTTTGTTTCTTTAACGCCTTTATCAGGGTGGCGAGAATTGGCTAAGGCATCGTGATCCGACTTGACATATAAGGAGCTTCGTACAATTTGGGTTTTTTGAGGCATAATCTTGTCGATGTTGACGGCGCCACCTCCCATCGTCATCTCAACAATCGGGGTTTGGGAAACGCTCTTTTTTACTGACCCATCCGCATTTGATGGCAAAGAGGCGTCTTTTACAGTAGATTGGGCTTGCATGAAAGTTACGTTAATTGAAGCGTTAGCCGGATTTACATGCCTTTTGCTTCCATTCTGATAACGTCGGCCCGTTGACAGCTAAAAGCTTTTATTTTAGTATCTATTGAATGTTAAACAATCTACTGTTCGACTATTTCTGTCCGTATTTATTATGTTGAAAGGAGTAAAAATACGGTAGCATGATTACGGAAGCTGTGGCTACTGAGATTTATGGTCAAGGAACTTTTTTGGCTTGAGACACGCCAAATTAACATTGTTTTTACATGAGAATTACTTACCGACACAGAATTCTTGTTGTGTTGTTCTGAAGCAGTTCCCGCAATCGATTTATTGTTAAACTTTTGTGGCTCGTTGCGTCGCGGCAAAGTGTTTGTCATTAGAGCGATACACGACTCAGGTTGTTTGGTTGGCGATTTGTCATCGACAGCGCTGGGGGAATAAACGCGAGAAGATGTGGGCAATGATTCTATAGCAGGCGCTAATGAGCATGGAATTGGCGCTGGCCCATGAAGATCCACAACTTTCTAAAAATATATTGCGTTGCAAATCTTATTGCAAAGTCAGCATCCTAAAGCAATACTTACGTCTGGTTTTTCAGCCAGCTGCACTTCCGGCTCTCCAACTTTGACATTTCGCAAAAGGTTCCCGCTACTGCCGCTGTGTTTATTGTGCATGTCCGGATGCCTTCCTAATTTAAGATCTGCAGCCGCACTGCTCTGACTGGCTGCAGTCAATCTGGCATTTACGGCATCAATGACGTCAAAACTTACAGGACCGTATTTTGGCCTAAATTAAAAAAAACGCAATAAAAATGTGTTATGCAGTTAAATCATTGCAAACCTTAAAAACTCTTGACGCTTGTATTTCGGTTTGTCCTGGCGCAAAAGAAAGGAAGATTCGTGTTCATAAGAGCTATCGTGTTGCAAAACTTTAGTTAGACCCGTTGTGGTTGGAATAAGATTCGAAGAAGGAGAACCGCCTCCCACCGTAGCATTGCCTCCGCTTCCATTTAACGGAGGATAAAATCGACAATAACCCGTCTGTTCATCGTCGTCCTCTCCCATCGTAATTGGCGCTTGGGTGTCCAACGCGCGGTTTTTATTATCGGGCGCACGGTCCCGTACCGCTGTCGTGTGCGAGCGCATACGTGCAGAGACATTGGCATTCACGGCAGCGTAAGCATTCGTTGTCGTTGTGCCAACAGCAATGCAATTTACGGCCGGCACTGCAGCATTCTGCGAGACTGCCATATTTGCGGCATTCGCAGTCTTTGATCGTCCAGGCACATTTTCATAACCATTCTCCCAGTCAAACGGCTCACTTTGCTTAATACCCAGTCTAAAAATAAAAATTTTTAAACGCCAAATATGTACACAATTAGATTTAACGCACCTCGAAATAATTGAGGATAAAAGGCGATCAAGCATTTCGTAGTCGGGCTCGTCCGCATAAGCCAATTTGCTTAGGTGATTGGGAAATTCGATCAGTTCTTGAGGACAACCTTCAAGAAGTTGTTCAAAATTGACTTCTTCCTTCATATGTCCAACCTCGTCTTTGTCCTTTATCCGGCGCCAGGGCAAAGCGCCTTGCAAAAACTCGGCCAGCATGTAAAATAAAGACCAAAGATCATCCTGTCTACCCATTTCCTAAGTTTTAATTTAAGGCTCAAAAACGAAGTTCCACATTAAAATTCACAAAAATTAGCTAAAAATGTTGCAAATATTTTGCACCTTCTTTCACATTATCATGTTCCTTAAACCGGCAGTGTTCAGAAGAAGAAAAATAGTGTAGGAAATGCATACACCGTAAATTGATTGCGTCTTTTTAAGTTTAAGAAAAACTAATTTTAGGTTTTACGGTTACATTAAAACAAAAATGTTTCTCCTATGATCATATTTTGAACATGAAAGAATTTGACACAAAATTTAAAAAGTTTACTTTGTTTTTGTGAGCTGATACGGCGGCATACCGTACGGTGCCACGAAACCCGGCGGCTGAGCGCGGGCTACGAATCTCGCCTTTAGCATTTAAATACAGTCTGGCAAGCCCAAAATCAAGCATGTAAACATTACGCTGCGTCGAATTTGTTCTGCCCATAGCAAAATTGGACTAAATAAACTTTGCATAATTTTGATTGCTTTTTTTCGAAAAAGAGAAATAATTTTTACGGGTTTAATATCACGGTGAAGAAATCCAATTGAGTGGATTTCACGAATCGAAACGAGAATTTGCGAAGCAATTCGAAAGGCAGTGGAAGGCGAAAAGCATTGACGCGGCGATTCGCGCCTCAAGTCAGCTAGATTTTTTCCCTGCAGACTCATCACCAGATAATTGAACTTATCGTTTCTTCCACAACCGTAGAATTTACAGGCGTGTCGTTGGCCTAAAAAGAAAAACGATCAACCCTTCATGTCCGGTGTTTTAATAGTAAACATCGTTACAATTGAAGAAATACATTACCTTGCAACCTGCGCAGCACAGCGACCTCCATTTTCAGCACCTGTTTTGTCGCTTTGGAGGATTCGACCTTGACAGCCACACGCTCATTGTGGTTTTGCAGGTCGATAGCTTCATAAATTTCGCCAAAACCGCCGCCGCCCACTTTGCCTTTCTACAAAATGTCTTATTAATTGACTGCAAAATCGCTACATTAAAAACAATTAACAAACAATTTTCCAACGGTCCCGGATCACTTGCGCTGACTGAAGAATTTCTCCTTCGCTGGAGCTCGTCATTGCAATAATTTATTGAAAGTAAATTACGTTAACGAAATAATAAAACATATTCCAATTAACAATATTATTACAAAAATTTGGACGACAAAAATATTTAAAATAAAAATCACATTTTTTAATGCCTAAAACATTTATGAATTAGATACATATTGTGACAAAGGTTAACAGCCTTAGCCGTAAGCCAAAAATCGTAAAAATAACAAATTATGCAATCAAAAAAAAGTAATATAATAATTAATATCGCGATTTATTAATTATCAGAATTGCAACACTTTAAATAATAATTCAAAAATGATATTTACTTAACAGCTGGAGAACATATACTAAAAACATTGGCACAAATGCATATATATGAAATGAGAGTTAAACATCAGGGTTAGTAAAAAACTGGCAGAATCTACAAAATAAGCTTCAAATTACAAAAATCAAAATAAAATGAAGGAGTTAGGCGTAACAAATCAAGCTTCAATCCTGTAAACATTGAAACAAATACGGTCTAACAGAGCTGTTGAAGGGCTATGAAGCCTTGAAATTTCAATACTGACTAATGTTGGAAAACATTTATAATCAAATAATATTTAACCGCAATGTTGCTATACATAAGGGTTTATATTGCCAATCGAAGTTTGGTTTACTAAAAGAAGTCTTCAAGATACACTTAAACGCTTACTAAATTCGTTTGCCTTACCTGAGCTACACAATCCAAATTTAGTCGATAGAGAACTTTAAACTTGGCGGTAAAAAGAAAAAAACGGGCAGTTACCAATAATAATTGTAGCAACATTTTTTTTTTTTTAATTTTTAACGAATTCTCATGCGGTTCAAGAAGGATTTGTTGACAAATATTTAAATTTAAAATACCGGAGATCAAACTAACAAATTAAGCAGAGAACAATCAATGTTTTCCATAAATTAATCAATAGGATAATATACTAAACTAAAAATAATAATAAACAATTTTTCGAAAAAAAATAAACGACAGCTGTTTTTCATGAAAATCAAAAAAAAAATTAAAATTTAACATAGCAAAGAACTTCAAAAAATGAATATTATTTTTTTTTGTTTTGAAAAATATCAATAACCAAATTAAGTAACATTCATTTGACGGATTGAATTATTTTTAGAAATGAGCTTAAAAATTATAGAAATACGCCAATCATTTATATGATTGTTAAACAAAGACATTGGCAAAAACAAATCATGACAGTCCATTGAAATGTTTTTAATCAATGCATTGGGGCACATTTCACAAATTACAAAAAAATGCAGAAAATACCGTCTACTCTGTCTACGACAAACATCTCAATAGCATAATTTGATAAAATCTGTTGTAAGTCTTAATCAAAGCCGACCAAATCGCACTTACCGGCTTGTTAAACCGACGTGTAAGTGAGAGTCGGCTGTACAATGACACAAATGTAAGTGACAACTTAAAGCCCCTTTAGCAATATGATAACCGGCAAAAGTGGAAGCAAAACATAACAATACGAAAATTACCAAAATGGTTGAAACTCTCAACTTTAGTTGACAGGAACTGCAGTGAAATGGAGTCAAAGCCAACGCCAAATTTACAATTATTTAATTAAGTGATAGCTTATTATGCAATGTAAACACAAATTAGACAACTAAAGCATTCAATTTCTACAATTTTTAGACAGAACAACAACAAAGTTGCAATAGCTGTATAGTAATATCTGCAAAGTTAATGTCTATAAAAATTAATATTTACTCACAAAATTATATAAACAAAAATGATTAAATTTTCATGTTGCTTCGCGCCACAACAAAATAAAAAAAACAACAACAAATCATAAAAAAAAAGAGTTTTTTTGTGTGAAAAACGCATAAAATCAAAAAAAAATATAAAATTTTAGAAAAATAAAGCGAAAAATAATCTGTAGAAAATATACACAAAAAAAACTGAAATTTATTTCAATAAACATTTTCTTTTAAAAGGACGCCTGAAGCCATTTTTTTTTGTCACCTTGCCCCGCTTGCGAAGTCCAAATAACCACCAAAAGTTTATTGCTTTTTCTACAATTACACAAGTCTGCACGCATTATTATCACATCAATGTTGGAGTCTTACAATTTAATAGTCATCAGCTACCGCCCCAAACAAAAGTTCAAAAAATTATAAACTAATAAAACACTTTTTTTCAGCGGGAATTTGAATGTGAGGAATATGCTTGCAGTGCTACATAACAAGGGTAATGTCGACGTCGAGATGCGAGGCGACCAAGTTGCCGTTAGAAGATCAGCTAGAGTTGAACGAGCAAACAATCAGCTTAATGACAGAATTCATCGCACCATTATTACTGATTGGCAGCGCGAAATCATTGAGGCCATAAAAATATACCATTATCGTCCTCATTATGATCATCAATTATTGGAGCAATTTCATGATGTACAATTAGATGTGGGTAACGTTGAGATTGGAAATGATGATAGACGAAGAATTTGTGAATATGTTGTTTGATGATTCTTTTTTTTAAATGTGGTGCTTGATTGATGTTTTTATGCGTTGTTTTTTTCATGTTGATATTTTTTTTCTTTTGTTTTTGTCATAAAATTATTTTTTACATGTCAGCTTACTCAACTAAATAAGGTTGTAAATTTACAAAAATTCAGAAAAAATGAAAAATTTTAGAAAACTTAAAAGATTTACAAAGATTTAGAAAAAAGTGTTAGAAATTATTATTTGAAAAATTTAGCTTGGCATAATGTCATCAGTAAACAATAAAAGAAAAGAGAAGACGTTTTTTTAATTACAATTTTTTTTTCTTTTGTACAGTTTTTAATGATGAACAAATCTGCAATGGCTTCAGGCTTCCTTCATTATGTATCTTTCTTTCTCTTTTTAATTTTTTTGTTTCTTTCTGCTTTCTCTCTCTTCCTCTTTGTCTTTCTCTCTCCATCTTTTTGTCTCTTTCATGTATCTTACTCTCTCCTTTCTCTCTTTATACTCTGCAATTCTTAGACTTGCTTTACCTTTTACCATCTTCTCTTTTCCTGTCTGTTTGCTTCCTGTCTTTCCTCAATTGCAAAAACAAAATACTTTTTGGTTAAGTTTTTAGGCTTAAAAATTTCTTACCATTTTAATTGTCATGCTGGTATTTGTATTCGGTTGTTATATTATTTAGCTTTCCTTTTTTAAAATACCTTTACTTGTCCCAGTCTTCTTTCTCGTTTTGCTCTTTTCCCTTCCTCCTTTAATTATCCTTTCAGTCAGAGAGAAGTGATATTGAAAAATGTCAAAAGACTTCATTTACCCTTTCAATAACACATATCTCAAACAAATTTCTCAAAAGATAATTAAGAAAAAGTTTTATCTTGTTTCACAGGTTGTTAAAATCCCGAATAATATACGAATAATCAACAAATAACGAATAGTCTGTTGCATTCAACGAAAAATCACGAATAACTTCCTCTCTTTATTTATTTACAAATAAAATAAGAATAATTTTTCTTTTGTTTACTATTTACGAATAATTTACGATTATAATTTTTATTTTTTTTTCCATTAAAAAAATACAATTCATAAACACATATCTCAAACAAATTTCTCAAAAGAAAATTTAGAAAAAGTTTTATTTTGTTTAAACAAGACGCAATAATTCTTTTCAATTGAAAAAAATTATTGCGTCTTGCACTAAGAACTTTATTTCTCAGTCAATAATTCAGATCATAGCCGCCGCCGAGCGATAGTTTCATTGCCTGTAGGTATAAGGTCGAAAACAAATGTTCGTTTTGATTGTCGTATCCACCAAAACACTTTTGTGGTTTTGTCTAGCAGTCCCATTTCCCTTCTTTTTTTTCCTCCTCGGGGCACAGTTGTTCAGTTTTATAGCAACGCTTCCAATTCTGTCAATTTTCTCAATTAATAATTGTTTTTGTCTCTTTTTATCTAAGAACAGCTGCAATTCACATTCACAAAATGTGAAAAAAATGCTTTTGAAAATCCCCGCAAAGCTCAAAATAAAACGTTTACATTTGACAAAGTAAATTTACTGACAATGAGTTTTAAACGTTTTGAAAAGGTTTTACCGATTAGGCATTTTTGTTATTATGAACGTACTCTTACTCATTTTCGAAACGGCTCCGCCTTGTTGTTAAAGCATTTGTAAATAACTAAAGCAATTCAATATTCTAAGCTTGTAAAATTATAGTATTGGCTTGTTCAAAACTAAAAAATATACCACACGTAAATTTGAGGCTTAGGTTAGGCTAATTCCAGCTCAAGCTTACTGGAATTTTTAAAAATTACACATACATGTGCGCAATTACAATTACAATTACACATCTGAATAAAAACCGAACTCAACATTTGAGTTAAAATGAATTCTAGTGACGATGTGTGTCCTGTAAACTTTTGGCTTCAGCTAGAATCCATGTTTGTTTTGACGAAAAATTTGATGGGTAAAGTTTGTGCATAAAATACCTAACAGAACTTTAATGCAATGTCGCTTGCACTAATTTTGAACTCTAAAGAATTTACTGAGCTCCATATTTTCAAAAGTTTTTCCAGTTCAAACAGCTTTGTTTAAAAGTCCATAAAAGATAAGCCTAAATACATAGAACATTTTTTTACCTTTAGATTTAGTAAAGAATCACCTTTAGCTTAACATGTAAATTCATTTTAATATTTTTGGGGGTTAGGAATAAAGGTTTTTTTTAATTATTTAGCTTAAATGTTTATTATGGTTTTAATCTAACAATCCATATTATTTACCCTCCCTTCATTTTTAAACGTTAGTCTTTTAAGACACGCAGTAAACACGGAAATTTACTTAAAACAACAACAATAAAATATAACAAAAATTGTTGCAATAAAAAACAATAAAAAATGCACAATTGCGATCCCAATAATTTAATGCAAAAAATGATGTTATTTTTATATCTACTGCATACATTAGCAGTAAAGCTAAGCTAGCTACCGCTGCACACAGCAAGCTATAAAAAGCTGAAGAACAAAAGAAACTGGCAATCGAATAATTGTCTTTTGGCTGTTACCTCCATTAAACAATGAAGCTAATCAATAGGTTGACAATGTTTATTTCAAAGGGAGCAATACATA